>MU225068.1:3273919-3289613 GCA_018584345.1 Thuja plicata
TCACAACCGTTCATCTCCCCATCTCTGGGATTGATCTCAACCATTCATTCCATCACCAATTCCTATATAATAAACCCTTCATAACCATTTGAAGGATCCAGGATTTCAAGCTTAAAGCGCCATTACTTTGTCAACATTCAAGCTATCTTGCGATCACACACACACTTTGCAATTGTCAAATTCTCGACGCTTCTCAAGTCATAGACGCTGCCCAGCCAATACTGAGCATCAAGAACAGCGTTTCGGAAGGAGTAGAGAGAAACAATAGAAGCGTCAAGCATCGTGGGGTTTGCATTCATTTGTCTTCCCTTCTCTTGTTTGTACATTTTATTTCTCACGTTTCTGTTATTCGTTTAGTAGTCATTGCGTACTTGATTTGCATTCACTTGTGAACCTTGGCTACTAACCCCTGCCCTTGGAAAGTTGTGGGAAACTGGAGAGAGAGGCGTACAGGTATCCTTGGTGAAAACCTGGCAAACAGATGCCTTGATACTACAAGAAAAAAAAAAATTTGAAAAAGAGAAAAGTGCCTTGATGAAAACCTGGCAAACAGGCATCTTGGTAGAAAAAATAAAAAGCTTTTCCAAGTGGTGAAAACATAGAAAATAGGTGTCACTCAAACTCTGTGCTTTATCTATCGATGCATCAATGATACTAAACCTTAATAATCACACCTGTGCTATTTGGTGACTCTGATTCCTTATAAATTTCCTATCCTGGCTTGGGATTTTTCTGCATTTGCATCTTAGGAATAGTCATTCTGCACTAGGGGCATCTTTGCTAGCATGATCAGTTTGTGTCTGCTAGGTTGTCCTAAGATTTATGTCTAGGATGATTTACCTCTCAAAATAGTATTTCTCAATACTTGCACTTAAACGTCACTATCACAAACAAAGGTGTTTTTTCAACACCACCTACCTGTAACAGACATCACACTAGTGTTTCTCAATACTTTAATCAAGAACTTTAAACGACTTAATTTTTTTCAACACTTTAATAAAAAATGAACTAGTATTTCTCAACACTTTAATCAACCAGTGTTTTGAAACACTACACTGGATTCAATTTATTGACAAGGTTAATCTCATATACTGAGACATTCAAAACATATTACTTAATTCTAAATTCTTATTGATGAATCTCTATTACGCTTGACAAATGAATCAACAGTATTTCTTAATACTACTTAAACACATAGTTTGATCTTGGTTTGATTATGACTCTTTAATTCTCCCATGATGTTTCATACTAGGGGCATCTAAGCGGTTGTAAATTTTATTTGATTGATTATCAATTGGTGATTGTTATGTCTTCTGAGTTACTCCATGATGTCCATTCAAAAACAAAGAGTCACAAAGATAGGGGGCATAATTTTTTCTTGGTTTTCTTCATATGGTGATTGTTCCAAATGATCTTATAAATTTCACCTAACTTGGATGTTTATGGTAAGGGCTACCAACATGAGTGGATAGCCACATATATCTTGATCCTCGTTATGTGTAAACTATGGTGAGGTTGGAACAATTTCCTTGTCTATTTTCTATAATCAGATTCTCACTAAGGTGTACACTACATGATCTACCCAAGGATATAAATTTTCAAATTCATTATGGGTCACATATCTTACATTACACTTGAACAGAAACTAATTCTTAATAGTAAAAGGAGATAGCTAACTTGTTGTCCTGGCTTCTATGCCTTAATGCCTAAGTTCATTTTTGACAATGCATCCAATACATATAGTATTCATACTTTCATGATACCATTGGGTATTAGTGACAGTTGTACTATCAGGTGATGTCCCTTACAAAAATGTCCAATGATAATAAAATTCTACAATGTATACAAATCAGTGACAGTCCTAAAAGTCTATATGTAGATGCATTTAGAGATTGCATGATTCATTTTAAAGAAAAGCATAAAAAAGGAATTGAGCTTAAAATGATTTCCTGATTCATCCAAAATCCAAGTTAATTACATAATCAATATTACTGATATTAATGTTGTTGCATATCCATGACATACATTTTGCATTCATAAATGAGAATGAGAAATTACAAAAACAAAGCATTCAAGCATTGCATTTATTTCTACATCCTAAGTGAATCCATACATGTATTTGCATAAGAAAAACTCAAAAAAATTCATTTGCATATTTACTTAGCATCATTTGAAACACATTTATATATCAGTAATAAATCAAAGAGCATAAATGATGTCATTACATGTCTAATCTAACTCATCACGAGACCAAGATAATCATAATCATGTGTGCATCAAATCTAAACATCTATCAAAGCAAGAGAACCCATGAACATATCAAAATTAGGAACAAATATCTTAGATATATCAGATATGGATCAGATAAAAAATGTGGAACTATCTACAAACAAGTATCAGAGTATCAATGAGTAATAGATATACATGTATAAATCTCATTGTACAAAAGAATGATCTTAGAAGGATCAATATATACAATATGATCTCAAAATATGACAAAATGTAGTATCAAGTCTGACTGCCACCCTCTCCCTAATCTGGAGGAGGAGGAGGAGGTGGTACAAAGGGAGCTGGTGGAGGCATGACCCCCTTAGACTGTTGAGCCATCTATGAATAAAAAGGTGCTCTTTGACCCTCTAGCACCACAGCATAATATAAACTTGAGCAGTATGCTACTCTTTTTCCCTGATGAGTAGCTACCCAAGCCTGGGCATCTCTCTCTTCCCTGAGTATATCCAGCTACCTGTCTCTCTCTGCTCTCAATGGATCAAGCTGTGTATCTCTGTCCGATCTAAGCAACTCAAGTTGTGCATACTTGTCATCAAGTAAGGCCTCTAAAGTAGTGATCCTAGTTCTGATCTACTCATGCTCACACTCACACTGTGTCAACACATCACCATCTCTACCTGATGAGCCTCTGCCTGTGTCCTTTCCAAAGGGCCTATCTTGTGACCTATCCTACTAAGCATCCTGCTAATGTTGTCATTGTCATTTCTGATCTCTGGTCAACAGTGGACCTGGATCCCTTTAGGGAGAAACAAATCTGAAATGAGTCCACCTCCCACTACAGCCGACACCCTCTCCACTACCACCCACAACACCTCCACCCCTATCATCTGCATCATCATGATCATGTGGACCCTATCCTCTATCTGGAGGAGGGTGTCTCCCATCTCGTCTCCCCCATCCCTACCACCATCCCTCTGTCTATCTTGTCTCTCCCTCTGAGCTCCCCCTCTACCTCGAACATGATGGTCATCAGTGGGAGCATAGTCTAAAAGATCCTTAATACGTGGAACTGCCTCCTCAGGTGTTGTAAACTGTGGAAATGGATACTGTAACATCTGCACATGGTAACCATCTAAGCATCCTACATCTGCTACCTCTGCCTGAAGATCCCATGGCACTACAACCATATCTCTAATAGTACACTATGTAGTCTCATATACCAACTAGGGACCCCATAGTGGCACCTCATCACAGATCTGTGTATAAATAGATAAATCCTGGCATCTGCCCTACATACAGTTGTACTGCCTCAACACCCGTGTGACAAAGAAATGCTCAACAATATTTTTGGTCCTACCTATCAAGTACCTTATCTGAAAGAAGTAAGGCATTTGTCACCTATCAGAGAGCCACTCCTCATAGTCAAGGTATGGTTGCCATAATACAATAGTCATATCCTCAAAAAAATGGTGCCAATACTCTACCTTGCCCAGATGGGGCTACTAAATCTAACCAAAATTCATGTATACATATGGCTGCTGCTCCAACCGCTACCTTTCAACTATCAATTGTGTAACTAGGATATGCTCCTAGGCCCAGATCTGAAGTATAAGGATCCTAATTGTCATACTCTGAGAATACTAGTAAACAATCTCATGTAACTCCCTATAAATGTGAGCAAGAATACAACTTCCCTATTCAAATCTTCGTAAAGAAATAATCATCTGCTCCAGCATGTCAACCCAACCAACCATGAAACCATGCTTTCCTTGGTCAGGCATCAAGATGCCTCTAATCAATCCAGCCAAGTATACAGGAAGAAGATCATAATGATCACACATGTAATCCCATGTGAGGTAATAGTATCATCTCTAAAGAAACGTGGTGTCATGGCAATGACTAAAATAGAAGTGGAATCGAACATTACCTCACAACCCATCATGGGAACTCTAAGTATACACGAAACATCCTCGGGTGTGATGGTCATCTCACCATTCAGGGGATGGAAGGTATTGTGCTTAGAATGCCACCTCTCAGCTAGAGCAGTCAACAACCCTCAATTTACTCTAATATCAGGTAAAATCTCTTAGTGATAATAAACCCACACACGCGACTAACTTTTCCTCATCATCGGTCAAAGATCTAGACAGTGCAAGGACACAACTAGGGTATGGTCCTCAAAAAGATAAAACCTCAAATAGAATCTAATCAAAATATAGTAACTACAAAAATGTTCAAATCAGTACTATATCTAACGCAGCTAAGCAAAAACATACTCAGCTAAGTGTTTTTGTCATCAGACAAAGAGAAATAGTCAAACTTGCAAGAAAATTGACTCAAACACCATAAATGATTCTATTTCCATGGGATGTGACCCCTTTTACGAGATGTGATCCCTGATTCCCAGGATGCGATGGCACATCTGGGCGGTGATCCTATTTTATAGGATGCGACGCGGGATGCGACGTGTGACCCTATTCAAACAGGATGCGAAAAACATAAAAATCCTATTCTCAACTACAACATGTGATGATACTCACAAAATAGGGTATGATCCTGATATTATAGGATGTGACCTGGGATTTTAGTTGAAAACAAGAAGCGACTCAAGATTTATTGGATGCAACCCTAAATGTGGGAAGCGACACAGAAAGAAAAGGGCTCTAACTTCTACAAAAATGCAAAAAAATGGAAACTGAAAACTTGAAAAGGTAGGTTTTTGAGCACTTATCGGAGGTGGGTAGTCAGCTAGACACTAATTTTGATGGGAAAGCTCAAAAAAATATTTATGCATGGGGACCACCATCTTCTTTGTAGACCTCTCTGAATTACCAAGGATAAAAGGGAAAATGAAAGAGTAAAAAGTGAATTTTGAGCAATATATTTGACTTTTTGAGCTATTTAGGAGCTCCAAAATTCCTCCCAGACAACTAAAACTCATTTTCTTCTCTTTATGATCAATAGGGAATGAAATCAAACACACAGACAATGTTCTGCACAGCACAGTAAAAATTCTACAACAGTTACCAAAAATTCATAATTTCTCCATATGTTCTGAAAAATGATTTGCAAGCTTTACGCAATCACTTTTACGGGTTCTATATAATCAAATCACACATTATTCATCAAAAATCTTGGTCAGACATCATTTTATCAGACTCATAACTCACATTTTAACATAATTAACTTGGTAAAATGTGTTTTCTCTTAACACACCTTCGTTTCTCCACATATTCTAAATTTATTCTTTCTTGATTCAATTGATCTATTCAACTGATACATCATTTTACAAAGAGATTTATTCCTTTTCCTTTGATTTGATTCCTAAGGGGGCATGATCACACTCAAATCAATCAAATTCTTGCTTGAAACAACATTAAAATGACTTTGTTACAAATAAAAATAAAGGCATGATAGTTCCTTGACTAAGTTAGGACTATTGGATTGAAGGCTTTGGTTCTCACAAGATGGATATCTTATGTCTACTTTTCTTAGATTCTTAATAAGCTCTTGGTAGCTTTGTACTGACCTTCATTTGATCAATTTCAGAGTTGGTATTATCAATTTTCAGACAACAACCAATTTTAGAATTGGTATCTTTAAGATCTTTTCTTATTAACCTTTGTTTGATCAAGTTCAAAGTCAATTCTATCAGTTTAGTTCAATCAAGTGTGAGACTGATCTCATCAAAAATTTTGTTCAATCAAGTACAAAATTTTCAAACTTTCTAAAGTCAACTTCAAAACTTTCTTTGAATCAATGTGTTGCTCGCACATCTATTCAAAAAGCGGAAAATATAACCACCTTAATTTGGTCTGCTCTTACCATAGACCATATTTTCCCTAAGTGTGATCATACCCCTAATTATGTCAAGACAATTCTTCATTTATTTGCATAATTCATTAAATCAAATTTTAATCTCCTAAGTGATTTAATCACTAAATTAAATTTATTGCCTTAGCCAATTAAATCAAAACAATTCAAAACATGGCTAAAGTAATTAATAAAAGGAATTAAATAAATCCCCAAATTACATTTCTATTTACAAAAATGGAAAGTCAATTCCCTAACCAATGGGAGTTAAATTACTTGGATCACCAAAGATTTAATCTCCACCTCTCTTCCACTTTCAATCCTAACCTCTCATTCACCAAATTCTTCTATAAATAGAATGAATTTTAAGCTCAATTGGCCCCTAATTCTTAATTGTTGAAAGCATCCTTATGCTGCCCCTAATTTGATTTTTCAATTTTCAAACTTATGCTGCTAGAATTGATAGAGATATTCATGCATTTTAGCTTAAATCTTCATTTGCATTGTTATAATCTTCAATTTTAGAGTTAAAATGAACATTTCTTGAGCCTATAGGCTAGTTTCATTTGAATCTTCCATTCTAAGTTGTATATGTCACTGATTAATGCATAATTTGAGGGTAGTTATAGAATTATTAACACTCTTTTTAAATAGGAAGCAATAAGTTGGTTTTAGTGTTTGATTTGTTTGCTTATTCCTTATTTTTCACTAATATAATGACTTATTGAAGTGTTGTGTTGCTGACAAAAGGTACACAAATGACACACACAATTTATACAATGAGTTTGACCTAAATGAGTTTCACGTATTACAATGATAACTCTATGATCGAAGGTTTACAACTAGACCTTGATCTCCTAGTTTTCATGTTTCTAGTCAGTTAGACTGATTAAAACAATTAAAATTACATTGCTTGTCCCTCAAGAAAATGGATTTAAAGCTAATGAAAAAGATAAATATAAAACACAAGTATTTTATCTGATGAGGAAGTCAGATCCACATTTCTCAGAATTCTAACTGTCTCTCAGTATATTGGTGCTCGGGTTGCTCTGTAGTTTTTTAGGTTCCTCTATTATCTATTCTGTCAGGTTACACTGTAATCTTCCTGTCAGGTTTCTCTATTGGGTTACTTTGTCGAGTTCCTCTTGTAACATTTTTGGGTTTCACTTGGTAAACTATGTCGTCGGGTTCCCTTGTGAACTTGTCTGTTAGGTTTCACTAAACTTGTCTTTTGGTGTTGGTGTTACCGATGGTTTCAAACTATTTTCCTTTGCATACTAATGGAAAAATATGTCTTCATCTTCACTCAATAAGTTGTTCATGAATGGGAGAGTTAAGGATGAGCACACAAATCTAGAAACAAAAGGATTGATTCATGTAATACATTTATTGGGGGAATTCAAACTTGAATTGGTAAGAATGGTACTCATCCGAGTACATGACCAGTTTATGTGGTTGGATGAACCGAGCAAGATAACTAAGGAATTTTTGCACATTATTACTAGATTTCCTATTGGAGACTGACCAAATTCAATCAATAAAATTGACAAGGGTAAGCTCATCGAGATAACTAAGGCACAATGGGACAGTAGAGAAATGAGAATATCTATTGTTGAGGATCTCGAGCTAAGGTATGCATGCAACATAATAACTTACTAAGTGTTTCAATCATCCCGAGTGGATAGTGTACAATGTGGATCAGTAGACATGAAATATAAGATAGTGAAGAAAGGACTTTAGATTGATCTTTGTGAAGTTTTTCTGAAGTAGATAGATGACAACATTAACACAATCAGGAAGGTAAAAAATTACACATTGAACTTTGGCTCATTGTTGGTATGTATCTTATTTTTTTACAAGAATTCATTTCCCTCCATTGGAGATGCAGTATGGAAAACTGATAGGCCAGTCATATATCAAATACATGAGTATATATAGAGTCTAGGAGACAACTTCGATGAAATCATGGCTGAATACTTTCTGAAATTCCAAGCTAGAATGCGTAATACATACAGAGTTCCACCTCAACTAATTGCTAAGTATTACGATAATATATGTTTTGAGGTAGATACTAATGTTTGTATAATCAAGGTTGTTGAACCAGGAGTTGAATGGATTCAACCAATGGGATATGAAATGGATATTGATATTGGTTCAAAATAGACATAATATTTACTAGCTAAACTAATAGATCCTAATGAGAAGAGGTATGGCACCTATGAGGAAGTCAAAGATAAAATCAAGCAAGGTATTTTGGTACTGAGGTCAATCAAGAAAATAAGTAAAATGATTGATGATTTATCAAAGACTCTTGGAGTTGATGATACATTGGATGAGAACATTGAGAATGAGAAAGAAATTTAAGTGGTTGAAAAGAAAAATCTACAATTGGCATCACTAAGTAAGAGAGGTATTGGAAGGAACACCAAATCTTTGGTACAATCGAAAGAAAAGAAAACTGCAGTAATAATTCAACCGAGAGGAAAAACTAATGTGAGATCCAGAGGAAAGAAACAACCTTCCTAAACAAGAAGAATATTACTACTTGGTAATGAGAGTGAAGTAGAGTCTGATGAGGTTCATAATTCAATACCAGTTATAGACCTTTCACGAGTTCCACAAAGTATTGATGATTTTATGGATGGATTAAAGAAATTGGGAGGATTTGGAAGTTTTAGGAAATTAAAATATCAAAAGAGGAATGAAGAAGATAAGAATAAGATTGAATAAGTTCTTGTTGTAACTTTAATGAGATAAAAAATTGACACCTATTAAACTTGCAGAAAAGTTACCATAAGAACTATACAAAAAAAATTAATGCAACATGAAAGTATGCAATAAATGCAGAAAAGGAAATGAGAGAGAGAGAGAGAGAGAGAGAGAGAGAGAGAGAGAGAGATCTTGTTCATACTATCCTGACCTCACACAATCAAAAATTCATGAAGCATTAAAGAAATATTCAAAAAAATTTATAGTCAAGGGAAGATCCCTAAGAATAAGGAATGGAGACATACAATCAGTGGAGAAGGGTACAACTACAAAATAGAAGTATTTATTTCATATAGATGATACCAAGTATCATGAAGCAAAAAAGGAACAAGAAGTAGTCATTGTTGATCAAATAAAGGAAAGCACAAAGAAAATGGATCCTAATGATCTAACTACTGACAATGCATAAATTATTATTGAAGATATACTTGAGGAAGAAGATCCTGCAAAAGAATTATCAAAAGATGAAGATGTCATGGATGGACAAATGAATGATATTGAGTGTATGGATATTGATAATGCACCTTTGTTGAGCAAAGATCTGATCATGACACATGTACAAAGATATAGTATTGATGATATGATTAATATTGAGTTTGTACAAGATACACCAAACATGGCAACCGATACACTTGTTAATACAAATAAGGATAAGGATGGATAATCTAAGGCCACTGAGACAGAACAAGAAAAGAACACCGAATTGGAACCCACAACCGACACCGATGGTCATGTTAGGTCTGGTAAACAAAAATCTCAAAACAATGATTCCTTGGTCTGTTTTTGCAAAAAGGTCTTATGTGAATACTTGAAAACCCTTGCTTTCATGTTTCAAGGTGTAAATTTGGTCTTTAAACCCTAGGTGTCAAAGTGGATTCTAATTTTGCATTACCTTTTTGACCACTTAAGTCATGTGTCAACTATGTCATCTTTTAAATGGGGTCATTTTCAATACTCTGGAAATATCTAATCACTTTAATATTTCCTAAGTCTGAGGACTCATATATTATTTTAATGTATTATGTCAAGTCTCGGGCAAGTTTGTTTTAATCCAATGATTCGCGCATTCCCGTGATGAGAATATAACTAAGATCTAAGAATCAATGCAATGCACCATGATGACACGTGTATTTTGTGGGATCGGCTATAGTGGAGATGCAAATCAAAGGATAACCATAGATGCCTTTTAATCTAACGGCCCACACATTACCTTAATATCAGAGATGCAGATGGATTCACTTCAAGGCATTGCACTATGGTGACATGTGTCCTTAGTAGAGAAAGAATGATCAAAGAGATGAGGTTAAATATAATATAATTCAGATCTGATCTGATCTGAAAACCCACGCAAAGCCTTATGGTAAAGATGTGGATACAATAGCCTTTAAGGGAAAGCATTGTGGTGACACCTAGTATCCAGTGGGCCCAGCAGGGTAATTAAAGATTAAATAAAGTGCTAGCATCTCCAGAAAGATCTAACAGATGGTGTAAAGCCTCAATGAAAAGATGATGAGAGGATAAGCTTTAAGGGAATGCGTTGTGATGATGTGTGTCCAACTAAGCAAGTTGAAGACCACAGTTAATGGACAGCTGGTTGAGTAAAGATACGACAAGTTAAGAAAGATCTGAGGGCTGGCGCAAAGCCTCCAATAAAAGGTGATGTGACTTTAGCCATTAAGGCATTGTGAGGTACTGCCACATGTGCCTACAGATCAAAGCCGTGGGTCATATAGTTGGTTAAAGGCAGTGAGGATCATAAAAGATAAGACATATGGTGTAAATCCTAGAGAATAAAGTGATCAATCTATAACCATTAAGGGAATGTGTCTTGATGACACATGTCCTAAATGTTGGGACCCTCTATCAGTGTAAAGTAAGATAAAGTGCTAGCATCTTCAGAAAGATCTAACGGTGGGCGTAAATCCTCAGATTGAAAATGCCTGAAGTATAATCTTAGAGGGAACACACCATAGTGACATGTGTCCGAAGAGATGAACATTGTAAAATACTTGTTGTGAGTTGTCTGATGCAAAGAAAAGTTGTTAGGATCAACGGTCGTGTTTTAAAGGAGTTAATTTAGAAGTTCTGAACCGTTAGCAGTGAGATTTTTAACTCAGATGAAGTAATGGAAAACATGTGTTTTCCACAATAAGAATTTAATTCTTAGAAGTGATGGGATTGCTATGTGATCAATTATTTAATTCTTACTTGGCATAATTGTCAATTTTGTGGAGTGAAACAAAGTTGTAGTTATCGCGTTCTAACACCCAAGCTGTTGGCAGAACGGGTAAATTTCTAATGCAATTCTTTCTAAATTCTAAAGTCTAAAGAAATATTAGGGCTTGCAGTCACTGGATTATGGTATCAAAATTGTCGAATCAATAGATATATAAAAATCCTAAATTCAAGTTGTCCCCTAGGAGAGAATTTAAGGATAAAGTAGATTACAAAGAAAGAAATGTATGTGATGACCTATTGTGGCAATTAACTAGGTCAATCAATGATTCAATAAAAATTAAATAAATGGTCCCTAAGAGTCCATGTTTAAAAATTGGTGAAGGTTTGTATGATTTGGGATAGTGGGCCAGGGATGCAAATATAGGAATGACTAGTTTGGCTTTGTTCAAAGTAGTTTTTGGCCAGAGAAATGTCTTTTCTCCTAATAGTAATGTGTGGCAATTTGATGTTGGCAAATTAGTGGTGCCTGGAATTTTCATGGATATAGACATGCTCATGCGAATAGCTAACAAATATGAAAAAGTATCCAGGGTGGTCAGAGATAAGGATGGACACATTATGGTCAGTATAACTATAGAGGAAATCAGGGAAGTCTTTAAGTTGAGTGATGAAGATACCCCTATGGAAAAAATTGACTTCAAAGAGTTTATAGAAGTGTACCAAGCCCAAAGGAATTATTTGAGAAGTGAAACCCTAAAGGAATACTTTAACAAAATTGGGGATTTGATCATGGTAGGGCCAAATACCAAGAAACCTTTCAAATTAGATTAATTTACCCCAAAGGCCAGAGGAGTATATACAGATTTGTGTCAAATATTTGGTGATGATGAAAAAAAATTCCCATCCACTATTTGTTTATGATGGTACAGATTTTACATCCTGATTTGGCAATAATTTTTTATTTTGCTCCATATGTTGCAGACTTAATATATGAAGGTTTAATAGGCATCATGGCCAAAAAAGTGACTAATCCTTTTGCATGGTACTCCCTATTGATGCACATGTTTTTAGTTAAAGGGGCAGATTACTTTGAAAAGAAGATGGAATTAACAAAAGTCAAAGATGGTGAGGATATGCCAGTATAGTTGTGGAATGCAGACATGTCATCGGATAACAAAGAAGCAAGTTACATTAATTTTGATAGATGTTTTGCTACTAGAATTAGGGCATTATTGCTGACTGATGATCCAAGAATGCCTTTGACACTTTTGCAACTATTGAGGCCTAAGGAATATAGTCATGAACTAAAAATTGTGCATAATTAGGGAGATGTTATTCTTTACCCAGTATCAACAGCATTCAAAATTTATGGCTTCAGGGGAGTCCCTAATATACTACCTTATAGAGTGCCTGTTAAGCTAGGATTGGCAGAAATAATAAGGCAAATTAGAGGTCTGCAAGAGGAAGCATTAATAGGAAGAGGGAAAGGAACTATTTCTTCCACAATCACAGTAGCCCATAAATTCATTATTACAAAGGGAGGGTGAAAACACCTAGATACATATATGGCCCCTTATCATTTGAATACTACAGTATCACGATGTGTTGATCTGGAAGCTTTCATTAAAGATATGTTCAGGGAGAAAACAAGATGCCTAGTACTGAACAATCAATTCAAATTTCCTAAAGATATAATCAAAAATGAATTTGATCTGATAGAGAAAGAGATAAAAAAGGAAAAATGGCTAGCATATAAGAAGAGCCTAGACTTTGTACAACACTTTGATAAGTTGTATGACCCATTAAAATATTTTCAGCCTTGGGATAAAAAGATGGAATCTTTAATGGAGATGTTTGAAGGCATCATATAGGCATTAAATCAGAAAAGGTCTAACATCTTGCAAACAAAACTAGAAAGAGCCAAATCAATGATGAGTAGGATAGTTCCTATTAGAAATGTTCCCCCAAGGAAATATATGGTATACAAAAGAAGAGGGTATAGTATAGTTTGCAAAGAGCTGAGAATAACCTGGATCCAAAGGGGAAAAGGCCATTAGACCCAAACACTCAATCATTGACATCCCCAAAAAGGCTAAGGATAGAAGGAGAACAACAACAACAAAAATAAGAAAATGTATACTCCAATCTCCACTCTATATTGATGAGCAAGCTCTAGCAGAACAATTGTTACAAATGGGAGATGCTGGACAAATTTTTGTCACAACCCAAGAATTACAAGAAGGGATGCCTAAAGTTCCAAAGCTTGCTTCACTAGAGCTAACTATTGCAGAATATGCTGGTAAAGAATTGGATCCCTTAACACAGCAAGCCAGTGATAAGTTTCTCTCTTATGACAATTTTGTCAAAGCTAGGGCATTCTTACAATTCTTATGGAGAACCCACATGAATGATTTCAAGGAGAAGTGCCAAAAAAATCATAAGAAAAAACCTACAAGGAGTGAAGAAGAGATTGAAAAGAAAATAAAATAGGAAATTATATCTAGATTTGAAAAGATAACTCCCAAGGAAGGAAGGGCACTGGTCAAGAAGGAAGGAGTATTGATACTTCCAGAGTGGGATCTTGCAGATGCTATTGTTTTTTATTTTGTGAGAAAGGAGACAAATATTGTCCATACTACTAAGACAGAGGCAAGACAATCATCTAAGGGAGTAAAATTTAGTGAAGATCATGTAGCCCTTTGTATGTTGCATATAAAAAGGAAAAGCCATAAGGTATTTGGTGAGGGTGATCAGGATGAACATGCAGGTAGCCTCATAGTGAGAAGAGTGTCAGATACCTCAAGGGTAGAAGCGGCTAACCTCACTCTAGAAATAGAAAAATTGAGCTTAAAGGTAGCATAGAAACAAGAAGATGCACTCAATAGCCTGAGGGAAAAATATGAGATAGTGATGAAGGCTTATAACAATGAGAGGATCAAGTCCATTGAAAAGGACAATAAGATTGCCTTCCTTGAAGGAAAGAAAATAGTTTAGTTTGTTCCTCAGAGGATTATTACACAAGATCCTCACCAGCCATCATCATCAAGCCCAATCATAACTTAACCTCCTTCCTCTGCACCATCAAATCCTACCATACAAGAGGAGATGGAGCAATAGAAAGCGAGATTAATTTCTAAAAGAACCGAGCTGGAACAATCAAAGAAGGAGTGGGTTGAATAGTCTGCAAAATTTAAAGAAGCAAGGGCATGGGTAAAATAGAAGTATGTTGACAAGATACATAACACCCTCAAACATTGCACTCATGAATTAGTTCCTACTACCATTTATTCACACGGGAAGAAAATTGTCAGCATATTGAATGAATACAATGCAAATAAGGACAAATGGTATCAAATGGTTGATAGATGGAAGGGAAAGAAAGGAGAATTGAAATTCTTTCATACCACATGCAAAGAAGAAAACAATGTTAACATTGTTTTGACTGGTACTTATAAATGTGTCAAATTACTGATGGACATGGACATAAGAAGGAGCATTGTCATCAAGAAGATAATGGATTTAAGAAAGGAATATTCAAAGGACTGATATGAGATGTTTCCCAATATTTTTAAGAAGAGTGGTGATATAAAAAATGAAGCACTATGGCATAGAGAAATGAATGAGGCGTTGGCAGTAAGAACCATTAGCATTATTACTCTGGAAAGCACACTGTTGTTTGTTCAAACTGTTGAGATTGTTGGTAAAGCCAGAGCATTTTTTGAATTTTGGTTAGAATAGATTGAGAAGGCACGTGTCAACTAGAATGAGATTAACAATAGAAAATATGAAGTCATTATCATTGCTTAGCCGAGTGATGAGATGTATACCTCCTGGAAGGACAAGTACATTATAGTTGATCCAAAAGAAGGTGACAATATGCAAGTGGAAAATGAGGACCAATAGATTGGATGAGATAGGTAAATATGAAGATCCTACATCACCAATATCAAAGAAAATAGACTCCAGGTGGCTGCTTCTAAACAACTTTGAAGAAGTTATAAGTACCAAGCAGTCAGGAGACAAAATATGTTAAATATTTATTGTAACAAAAGTGGTTAACACTCCATTAGCTATGTTGTCTTTTTACTGAGTCATTTGTTAGATTTGCTGAACTGCAAATCTTCCCAAGAAACCTGCATGCAAACACTGTCACGAGAAGAAGCAGAGACAGAAGATAAATAGCTATGGCGGCCAATAGGCCAGAGACTGAAAAAGCATGTTGACAGAAAAAGCTTCTATATTCAACAATGAAAATGAATTACAATCTCCTTTACTGAAATGAAAGAAGTGAATCCTTATAAAAGGAAACACGAAACCCTAAAGGCTAAAACCCTAAAGAATTATAAAGCACCTAAGTGAAACTTAAGCCTAGCATATGATAAACTACTAATTAAATGATTTAATTATTAGCTAACATATAACTACTCTAACACCCCCCCTTAAGTGTAACTTAGGGAGAAGAAAAACTGCTAAACTACTGCAGAAAGAAGAAAAGAAGGGTCCCGGCAACTAGGCCTGATCAGGTACCCAAAACAAGAAAGCAAACTAGATGAAGGAAACAGAGCCTTCAATCTAGGGAAAAGAGGTGTCCCAGAGAAAGGAACAAGAAAAGAGCAAGAAGCATCTCTGAAGCATGTCTGAAAACTCTGTCAGAAGATACTGCTGGAACCCCCACTGAAGTGCATGACCAGGTAGAGAAGACAAG
>MU225068.1:3289663-3308091 GCA_018584345.1 Thuja plicata
TCAGAAGATACTGCTGGAACCCCCACTGAAGTGCATGACCAGGTAGAGAAGACAAGTGTCTGAAGAGCTGATCAATCAAACCAAGAAGCAATAGAACCAACAGGTGAACCCCCCCATAATGCTGAACCGGGAGAGGTGACAGGAACACTGAAATGCAATGCCAGAAACATCTGCAGAAGAAGAACCAGGAACACCAACAGTGCAACAAAAGCACACACACAGGATAAAGGGCGGTGTCACAGACACACAACATGGGCTAATATTGTGGAAGGTACGCTCACTTGACAAAGGTGGATGCGCCTAAAGCGGCATAAACATCATAACCCCCCATGGCACTTTATAACAGAGTGCGAGTACATCAACCAAACAAGGTGTACAAGATCCCAGAAAAGTAGAAGAAGGCACTTTATCTCAGTGCATTTACAGAACAAAAATACTACAGAAGGAGCATGCAAGCTCAGATGTCAGAAAGAAGAGTGAGCTATGAACTCAGAAGAAGAGATCCCAGGACCTGTAGAACCAAGCACTCCACCAGAGGGCATAAACTGCCAAACGCAGATGAGTGAAAACCCAGAGTAGAATCTGGAAAAATAACCTCTGCCACTAAATAGCACACTGAACCAGCTTTCTGATGATATCTCATTTTCTGAAAAAGGAGTCCGGATGAGCCAGATATGACTCCCGAAAGGCAAAAAGAGACATCAGACTTCAATAGTAAAAAAATGCTATTGAAACGGAAAAACCCAAAACCCTAACCTCCACCATTGGAAAGAGCTCAAAAAGAGCTTTCCGACGGTATATGGAAGTCAGAAAAAGACCCTTGTATGCTCCCTGTAAAGCGAAAAAGGCCCAGGTACCCCCAAAAAATCAAAAAGGGGTAAAACAGAGCCCCAGGGGCTAAAAAAAATAAGCCCCTGGGCGCATGGCACACCCAGGGGGAAAAAGGCGGAGCCTGCAGTCGCAGATAAGACCGGCCGCCATAACACATAGCCCACAAGGGCTAGAGAAGCCGCCGCTGGCGGAGCGGCCACTGTGGGCGGCGCAAACAGGGAGGAGCCGCTGTGAGCGGTGCGCGCGGACGGTAGCGGGCGGAGCACCGGGCGGGCGGGGCGGCACGGGCCGCAAAGCGGGCGGAGAGTAGGGCATCGGGTTGGCGGGGCCGCAGAGCGGCAGGGACCGGCGGCGGCCGGAGTGGCAGGGCCAGAGGCCTCAAACCTGAGCGAAGCCAGAGGGGATGCGCAGCCGGGGGCCGGGCCGCGGTGGTGCGGCGGTGGCGCCCGGTGAAATGCACTGAGAGGGTTAAATAAATGCCAAAAAACTTTAAAAAACTTACATTTTTTTAATTTTTTTCTCGAAAAACGTGTCGTACGGCCCTAGGAGGCCGAAAAAATTCACCTGATGCTCCGGTGTCCAAATCGGACAAATTTTATATCAATCCTGGGGTTTTTAGGCCTTCCGGACTCAACCGTGAGGTCGGTTTTGGTCCAAAATGCCTCCAAAAATAGAGACCCCCCAGAACTAATGAAAGATGCCAGAAACAGCCTGGCAAACTGCAAACTCTCGAATGCTTCAGAAAAACTCGAACAGCCACCAGCAGGGAAGCTCTGATACCATGTTAGATTTGCTGAACTGCAAATCTTCCCAAGAAACCTACATGCAAACACTGTCACAAGAAGAAGCAGAGACAGAAGATAAACAGCTATGGAGGCCAATAGGCCAGAGACTGAAAAAGCATGTTGACAGAAAAAGCTTCTATATTCAACAATGAAAATGAATTACAATCTCCTTTACTGAAATGAAAGAAGTGAATCCTTATAAAAGGAAACACGAAACCCTAAAGGATAAAACCCTAAAGAATTATAAAGCGCCTAAGTGAAACTTAAGCCTAGAGTATGATAAACTAATAATTAAATGATTTAATTATTAGCTAACATATAACTACTCTAACAGTTAACACTCCATTAGCTATTTTGTCTTTTTACTGAGTCATTTGTTTTGTCCTTATTCCAAATGATCCATAGATTGTTGCAATCCTATTCTATAAAAGGATTCCCAATATCATTGGAAAGGGATGGAAAATTTGGATTGTAAACAATTTGTAAAGTTTTTAGTAAAGAGGGGAAATATAGTATAATTTGTACTAGATAGTTGTAAGAAATCATAAATAAAGCTGAGAGATCTTTTGGAGGTTATTGTAAAGGTTATCTTTGAATACTTTTTGTATATTGGAATAATATTTTCTGAATTTAATACAAATATTTGGATTCCAATCTCTCTTGTGTTATGTGTCTTGTGATTTATGAATTTTATGATTCATTAGTGTAGTTTTCTCTATGTTTATGTACTTGTTTGAGAGTTCTGATCTAGGATCAGATTAAAATAAACTCTTATTAATGCATAGATTCATTTGACACATGCTAGGATTCTATTAGTAGTAGGGGTTTGGGATAAATTTATTATGATCTAAAATCTTTGATGAATATTGATTTTAGTATACTGTATATGAGTCAGAAAATAGCCCAATTGATAAAGAATTGATCTAAAGCTGACAAGTTCTATATTATTGTATATCTAGTTGCATATTGGTTGCGTTTACCTATAAACAAACATTTAAATCCATTAAGTCTACATTTGTGCAAGTTTTTTGTGAATTCCTATCTCATGCTCCATTTCACGGTTGATGTTCAGTGGGTAATTAGCCAATTACCTAGTATCTCCTAGTTATGTTGAGTCATTGTAAGATAACTGCTTGATAGTAGCATATTAGATATATCAGAAGGTATTATAGGGTATCCCCCTTGGTGTAGTAGGACCTAAAGAGTAGAAGTATTATGAGAGTGCTTGTTATTTGGTCATTTTCTTGCATAAACAAATATTTGGAGGTGGCTCCTCTATAAAACAGTCATAAGAAGAAGAGGTTATTATTGTTTTTATTGCAACATATAAAGAAACCAACAAAATGGCGACTCTGTTGGGGATTATTTTTTCATTGCTGTGAGTGAGTAAGGTTTTTCAAGTTGAGCTAGACTCCTGGCCTGCTCACTTACTCATACCAGTCGGTTAAGCATTGAACTATAGAGTTTTATCTTTGCATGTCCTAGTGATTTTTATTACCATTGAATATATTAGGATAGATGCTTAGACTTGGTTGATATCTATAACTCGCAAAAACTTTCCATAACAAATTTTATTTCTCAAGTTAGTGTGTATTTTCTCAGCTATTTATTGGGTGGAAACTCGAAGAAATCTTTGCATCAGTGTTGAGTTACAATTATCTGAAACACCAATGTTTAGCTATGAGTTATAAAAATACTAGATCCAGGATGAACAGTCATCCTGAGAATGAGTTGGAAAGTGAAATTTGATCCACTTCCAGAGCCGGGAAATCAATAAACAAAAATGTTGTTGGAGTTACTCCCCGAGATTGGAGGCAGAGAAGGAACATAAGAATGGATACTCCTATTCCTCCTAATCATGAAGAGGATAATGTAGAAATTGAACAAGATGCACAGCTAGGAATGGGAGTCTATGGGGAGTATTACTCTCAAAGTGAGAGGGTTGATGATGTTCCTAGATATACCAAGAAGGTGGTTTGTGGCAAGTCCCAGGGACATGAAACAAGGTCCAGATCCAAAAGTAGAGGTGAAGAGAATAGGAATACTCCAAGTGATCTGAGCTCTCCCTCATCTAAAAGACCACATGCCCATCATCAGAGGAGAGAGAGAACTATCATGGAGGAAAATTCAGAATCTGACGTGACTCTTGTAGATTCTAAAGAGATGTTTGAAGAAGTGGGTGAACTTGCGAGGAAGATCAGAGACCAGATTGCCTTGAGACAAAAAAAGAGAAAGAGAAAAGAAGGAAAGAATTAGATATGCTTAGATTCAATCTAACCAGTTGAAAAGGAAACTATGAGATATGGAGGCAATAAATGCTACTGTTATACCTAAGAAAATTGAACATGAACTTGTTGTTCAGCAGTTGTATGACATGTTGAATCCCAAGGATAAAGGTAAGCAGAAGGTAGCAGCAATTGAAATAAAGGAGCCAGTAAGCAAAGGGAGTACAGTGGATTCCATGGTTAAGCTGGATACTAAGTTGGAGAGAGCTAAAAGAGACAGGGATATAATAGCCAAGGAATTAGAGAAGGTTGAGTTGGAAGCCTCTGCTCTTAAAATGAAAAAGAAAATTGAATGTCTTAAACAAACCTCTGGTCCTCATCCTGTTGGTGCTAGTCCTAAAATGTCTCTGAATTCAGGAATGAATTTACCACCACCTATTGATTCTAGAAATTCTACTACTTTAAATACTCAAGGTAACATTTCATCTCAAAAAAATCCTATCTATATTGAAAGGTATAGCCATTTTAATTTCCTTGGTATTCCTAGTTATCCAAATGAGATTATTAAAAATATTAGGGATAAACTTTCTAAATTTGTTGGAAATAATGTTATAACATGTGAAGAACATCTGAAGCATTTTATGGATATGATTGATGACTATGAAATTGCACATGATGATGTTATGATGAAGTTATTTGTGAAATCATTAACTGAGGATGCTAGGGACTAGTTTAGAGGATTTCCCCATGAATGTATTGGATCTATGGATGAGATGAAGGAATGTTTCAGAGATGAATATGGGGACAAGACTAATGAAGGGTTCATGTTGAATGAGTTCAACAACATAAAGAAGAACCCAAATGAAGAAGTGGTGGAATTAAATATCATGCTTCAAATGGAAATGCACAAGTTGTTGCAAGTCATGAGATTAGATGAAAAGGTATGTCTTGCTACCTATATTAATGCTTTTGATGCAAAAATGGGTTATTTTTTGAGAGATAAAAACCCTAAGAATATTAGAGAAGCATATAAGGTAGTTGTCAATATTGAGACAAATAGAAGAGTTTTTAGGAAAGTGGGTAGGAGAGAAGATTAGAAACCCACCAGGTATAATAAGAGAGAATCAGATAAACCCTTGAGTTCTAAACCTAAGGAAGATGATAATCTTAAGTTGATTCTCAATGCTTTGAAAAAATTAAAACATGGAGAGAGTAGTAACAATAGGATTTCAAACAATGATAAGCCATCGTATGACAATTTCAATAGACAACCTAGGATGCAAAATTATCCTTATGCTACTCAGTGGAAAGATGGGAAACCTATTGTCCCACAAAAGAAGGATAAATCCAATGAAAAAACTCTTGATCCCTTGTACAAAACCTCTATAAATATGTGCAATGATAATCCTTGGTGTGTAGCTTGCCAGTCTCCTCATAATCTTGAGTATTGTGTTATTGCTGCCAGAATCTCTGCCACTAAAGAAAACAAAGAAGATGAAGAATATGATGATAGTGGTTGTGCTATGACTTTCTCACTTTTTAATGATGAAACATATTATAAACCTAACGATTCTAGCATACATGATTAGGAGATTGATAATATGAGTTGTAATGTCGAGGGATGTGATGAGACCCCTGTCCTGAGAAGGCCATATGATGAAGAAATTGTTGAGATCATAGAAAATATGGTTGCACAAGCAAGGGGTAATTACATTTTGAGAAACAGAGTAGTTGGTAGTGCAGATGGAAAACTTGCAGGTATCTTTATCAAGGATACCCCAAATAGTACCAAAAAGCCATAAGAAAAGGAGAAATAGGCTGAAGGTACAAATAAATTTTTGATCAAAAGGGAAACAAACCCATTAGCCCAAAAATCTATAAAGAAAAGATGAAAACACCAGAAAGTCCCATACCTCATTCCAAAAGGGAGGATAAACCACATAAAGGAGATGAAGCAAAACTGACTTCTCAAGTAGAAGATGTGGATTACAAAAATTAGAGATCAAACATTTATGATATGAAATACACCCCTGTGGATATGGGGAAACTTTTATCTCAAATAACTGTTAAGGTACCTCTGCTAGAAATGACGAGGATAGGATAGCATAAAGAAAAGGCTCTGACATGGGTGAAGGGTGTTAGCTCTACCAAGATTATGGGACCAGAGAAAAACAAGAAAGTATCTGACACTAAGGACAAATCAACAAAGGAATCTGATGATCTTGTGTCAAAGATTCCTCAAATCTACTTGGATACCAATATTGTTAATACTACTACAGAAATTGTTCATCCCTTTTTCTTGACATTGTTAATAAATGGTAAAATGTTGAAAAACTGCATGATTGACTCTAGGGCATCTAACACTGTCATGCCTATAGAATTTATGAGATCTATGGGATTGAAAGTAGACAAACCACATGGGAGATGTGAAGCTATGGATTCTAGAGAAGTGCTTTTCATAGGCACTATTAAGGATTTTCCTTATAAATTGGCAGCGTTCCCAAACAAAGTGCTAACAATGAGTGTGTTGGTTGTAGACATTCCCCCTCAATATGGAATGTTATTGTCAAGAAAATGGAGTGCATCTATGGGGGGAAGCATTCAATGTGATTTTTCATTTTACACTTTCAATATTAATGGTGAAAACATCAAAGTATCAAGGGAAACAAGAACTCCTCATATGATTGAGGAGCAGGATGATAACAATATGAACTATTTCTTGCATACTGAGATGGGGTCATTTCAAGTGCGGGAAAATCAAGCTGCAAGAAAATCACAACTTGCATTGTTGTCTGAAGATGTAAATAATTTATCTAAACAAACTAAGTTATGGGTAATGTATTTTGATGGTGCTAGTTCTAGGGATGGGGTCGGTGCTAGGGTTTTGTTGATATCTCCCTCAGGAAGAACCTTCAAATTTTCATTTACTTTGTTGTTTACATGTACAAATAATGTGGCAGAATATGAGGCTCTATTGATAGGTTTGAGATTAGCTGCAAGACATGGAATCAAATGCATCAGAGTTATTGGAGACTCTAAATTGGTGGTATCTCAGATTAGATCCAAAAATGCATCCAAGAATCATAGATTGAAATAGTACTGAAATGCAGTCTGGGATGAGTTAGAAATTTTTGATGCATTTGGTATTGAGTGGATGGAAAGGAGCCAAAATAGGATGGTAGCTTTATTGGCCAACATTGCTCTAAGGCC
The DNA here is from genome assembly GCA_018584345.1 of Thuja plicata. Lineage (NCBI taxonomy): Eukaryota > Viridiplantae > Streptophyta > Pinopsida > Cupressales > Cupressaceae > Thuja > Thuja plicata. Next base: position 3,296,715 of record MU225068.1, read on the forward strand.
AAAAGATATTACTTTTGCTGGAATTTGTGAGATAGAAGTTCATACTAGGCTTTCAATACCAGACAATGTGGATAGCTAGCAAGTATTTGATGATGATGTAGATATTATAAGATTCTTTTATTGTGATATAGGTCTTGACAGCAAAGAGATAGATTTCAGTCAGTATGTGAAAACTATTGATGGAAAATATACTGCCTTAGGAAAATAAATATTGCATTTGAACTCAAATAAAGTCCCAAAGTGACTAGTTGTTTTAGAAAGAGCCTTTGACAATAAGGATAAACCATACTTTTCTACATGTGTAAATAAGTTTGAATATTTAGAGGAGGCTAATGTGGGAACAAAGGAAGTTCCTAAGAATTTATTTATTGGTAAAAAAATGTCACCCAAAGTCAAGGAGGATCTGACTAATCTTTTAAGGAAGTACAAAAAAGTCTTTTCTTAGACATATGATGACCTGAAGGCATATAATAGAGGAGTTGTTTCAACATGAAATCCCATTAAAGGAAGATGCCAAGCCCTTTAGGCAAAATAAAATGCCCATAAATCCCACCCTAAGGCCCAAAATGGAGCAGGAATTGAAGAAAATGAAAGATGTTGGGATAATTAAGCCCATTAGGCATTCTTCCTAGGTGTCCAATTTAGTCCCTATATTGAAGAAGAATGGGGATATCAAGTTGTGTGTGGATTTTAGATTCTTGAACATATCTTCCTTAAAATACAACTATGATCTCCCTAATATGGAGAATATGTTGCAAAGAGTCACTAGATGTGAACTCATGTTCATGATGGATGGGTTCTTTGGGTATAACCAGATTATGGTCAAAGAGTCAGAGCAGTTTAAGACTGCTTTTACCACACCATGGGGAACATATGTATATGTTAGAATGCCTTTTGGTTTAATGAATGTTGGGGCTACTTTCTAGAGGGCCATGGGTGTTGCATTCTCAGATTTCTTGCAAAAATTTCTTGAGTTCTATTAGGATGACCTCACAGCTTACTCAAAGAAAGAAGAACAACATTGTGACCATATGGAAAATATTTTTGAAAGAGCCTTAGAATTTGGGATTTCTCTGAATCCCAAGAAATGGATTTTTGGAGTGATAGAAGGTAAATTATTGGGGCACATTGTTTCAAAGGAAGGGGTTAGAATTGACCTAGATAGGGTAGCTACTATTGAAAAAGTACCCATCCCAAGAAATGTTAAGGGAATTCAATCTTTTTTAGGTGGGGTAAATTTTCTCAGAAGATTTGTCACAAACTTTGCTGAGAAAAGTAGGCCAATTTCAAAAATGTTGAAGAATGATTCAAAAATGGAATGGGATGGGGAGACCACCTAATCTTTTCAAGAGATTAAGAAAGCTATCAAATATTTCCCTATCCTGAGAACTCCTGATTATTCAAAGCCCATGAATATTTTTTCACTTGCATTTTGTCATACTATTGTTGTTGTGTTGTTGCAAAAAAATGATGAGGGGTTTGAACAACCTACTGCCTTTTTTAGAAAATCATTACAGGCTGCAGAGCTCAAATATGATATAACTAAGAAATAGGCCTATGCGTTGGTAAAGGCTATGAAAGCTTTTAGGTGTTATTTGATAGGTTTTATTGTAGTAGCTTATGTCTCCTCAGTAGTAGTTAAGGACATCTTTACTCAACAAGAGGTGTCAGGAAAAAGATGTAGATGGATCAATAGGATTCAGGAGTTTAATATAGAAATCTAAATCACTAAGTTGGTTAGAGGGATGGGTTTAGCCAAATTGATGGCTAGTGCAATCTTGGATGCAAACCATATCAATACCCTAGAGGAAGAACATAGACCTTTCATCTGTAACCTTGACCATTGTGATTGGTACAATAACATTATTTAATATTTGCAAAGAATGTATTGTCCACAGGGCATGGATGAGAATAAGAAAAGGACATTAAAGTTACAAGCAATTTGTTTTTCCCTGATCAAAGATGAGTTATGGTGGAGGAACCCTGAAGGAATTCTACTGAAATGTGTTGATAGAGAAAAAGCAGATAGGATCCTGCAAAAAATGCATAATCGAGTGTGTAGTGGCCATTACATGGCCAAGACTACTGCACATAATATTTTAAGAGAAGGATTCTAGCGGCCAAGTATCTTTAAAGATGCTCATCAACTGGTTAAAAAATGTGATGCTTGCCAACATTGCTCTGGTAAGCTAAAATTCTCAGGTAATGTACCCCTTACACCAGTGGAAGTTCAAGCCCCTTTTCATCAATGGGGTATTGATTTTATAGGAGAGATGGGTAATAAATCCAGTGGAGGACATGCATGGATCATTGTAGCTACTGACTACTTTACTAAGTGGGTTGAAGCAAACCCCACTAAAAGAGAAACCAGTAAATTAGTAATTTATTTTTTATTGAAGAACATAATCACCAAATTTGGGTGCTGAGAGAAAATAATATCAAATAATGCCATGTGTTTTAAATCTTAGGAGTATATCAATTTTCTATTGAATATGGTATTTAGACATCTTACTCAGCACCTTACCACCTACAAGGGAATGGCCAAGTTGATTCCACTAATCAAATCTTCCTTAAGATTATTAAGAGACTTATGGATACAAACAAGAAGGCATGAGACTCAAAGTTGAAAATGGTTGTCTGGGCAGATAGGGTGACATCTAAAAAAGCTATAGGATGTGCACCTTTTGATTTAGTCTATGGGATCCAAGAAAGACTGCCCCAAAATAATTTGATGCAAATGTAAAATTTTGTTCAAATATATGATGATGATGATATTGACAGTGACATGCAATTGAGAATTGATGACTTGGTGGAATTGGATGAAGCTAGGAGGGAAGCTTCTGTAAAGAATGCTAAACTTGAATTGTAGGTAAAGAACTTGTATGACAAGAAGGCAGTCTCAGGACAATTTGATGTGGGAGATTATGTCCTGATTTGGAATGCCAGGTTAGAGGATAAAGGAAAACATGGAAAATTTGAACCAATCTGGATGGGACCTTATATTGTCCATGCTAGGTATGGACAAAATTCTTATTTATTAAAAGATCTTACTGGAATCATTTTAGAACTGCCAGTTCATGGACATTTCTTGAAGTTATACTTCTCTTGAAGTCTAATTATCCATGAACATTAGGATTGTGTATATAGTGTGTTTCTGCAAGTGTGTTCTTTCTGTCTTAGTTTAGTTTTCTTTCATGTTGTGTGAGTAGTTTACTTTTCCAGTAGGTTGGTCTAATCCCCCCGAGATTCTAAATTCTTGTAACACTTGCAAGATGTATTCATCCCCAGAAAGAGCAACTGTTAGGTCTGGTAATTTTTTTTTTCAAAATAATGAGTCCTTGGTCTATTTTTCCAAAAAGGTCTTATGTGAATACTTGAAAACCCTTGCTTTCATGTTTCAAGGTTTAAATTTGGTCTTTAAACCCTAGGTGTCAAAGTGGATTCTAATTTTGCATTACCTTTTTGACCACTTAAGTCATGTGTCAACTATGTCATCTTTTAAATGGGGTCATTTTCAATTGTCCAGAAATCTCTAACCACTTTAATATTTCCTAAGTCTGAGGGCTCGTATATTGTTTTAATGTATTGTGTCAAGTCTTAAGCAAGTTTGTTTTAATCCAATGGTCTGCGCATTCCCATGATGAGAAGATAACTAAGATCTAAGCATTAAGGCAATGTGTTGTGATGACACATGTATTTGGTGGGACCAACTACAGTGGAGATACAAATCAAAGGATAACCGCAGATGCCTTTTAATCTAACAACCTGCGCATTGCCTTAATATCAAAGATGCGGATGGATTAACTTAAAGGGATTGTGTCATGGTAACACATGTCCTCAGTGGGACCAACCATGATCAAAGAGATGAGGTTAAATAGAGTATAAGTCAGATCTAATCTGACGGCCCGTACAAAGCCTTATGGTAAAGATGTGGATACAATAGCCTTTAAGAGAAAGCATCGTGGTGACACCTGGCATCTAGTGGGCCCAAAAGGGTGATTAAATATTAAATAAAGTGCTAGCATCTATAGAAAGATCTAACAACTGGCATAAAGTGTCAATGAAAAGATGATGAGAGGATAAGCTTTAAGGGAATGCATTGTGATGACGCGTGTCCAACTAAGCAAGTTGAAGATCGTGGTTAATGGAAAGTTGGTTGAGTAAAGATACGACAAGTTAAGAAAGATCTGATAGCTGGCGCAAAGCCTCCAATAAAAGGTGATGTGACTTTAGCCATTAAGACATTACAAGGTGCTGCCACGTGTCCCTGTAGATTAAAGTTGCGGGTCATAAAGTTGGTTAAAGGCAGTGCGGATAATAAAAGATCAGACGAATGGTGTAAAGCATGGAGAATAAAGTGATCAATCGATAACCATTAAGGGAATGAGTCATGATGACGGGTGTCCTAAGTGCTAGGACCCTCTATCAGTGTAAAGTAAGATAAAGTGCTAGCATCTTTAGAAAGATCTAACGGTGGGCGTAAAGCCTTAGATTGAAAATACATGAAGTATAATATTAGAGGGAATGCATCGTTGTGAAACATGTCTAACGAGATGAACATTGTAAAAGACTTGCTTTGAGCCATCTGATGCAAAGAAAAGATGTCAAGATCGACGGTCGTGTTTCAAAGGAGTTAATTTAGCAGTTCTGAACCGTTAGCCATGAGATTTTGAACTCAGATGAAGTAATGGTGAACGTGTGTTTTCCACAGTAAGAATTTAATGCTCAGAAGTGATGGGATTTCTATGTGATTGATTATTCAATTCTTACTTGGCATAATTATCAATTTTGTGGAGCGAAACAAAGCTGTAGGGATCATGTTCTAACTCCCAAGCTATTTGCAGAACAGGTAAATTTCTAATGCAATTCTTTCTAAATTCTAAAGTCTCAAGAAATATTAGGGCTTGTAGTCACTGGATTCTGGTATCAAAATTGTCAAATCATTGGATTTATAAAAATCCTAAATTCAAGATACCACATAGGAGAGAATTTAAGGGCAAAGTAGATTACAAAGAAAGAAATGTATGTGATGACCTGTTGTAGCAATTAACTAGGTCAACCAATGATTCAACAAAAATTAAAGAAATGGTCCCTAAGAGTCCGCATTTAAAAATTGGTGAAGGTTTGTATGATTTGGGATAGTGGGCTAGGGATGCAAATATAGGAATGACTAGTCTGGCTTTGTTCAAGGTAGTTTTCAGCCAGAGAAATGCCTTTGCTCCTAATATTAATGTGTGGCAATTTAATGTGGGAAAATTAGTGGTGCCTGGAATTTTCATGGATATAGACATGCTCATGCAAATAGCTGACAAATATGACAAAGTATCCAGGGTGGTCAGATATAAGGATGGACACATTATGGTCAGTATAACTACAGAGGAAATCAGGGAAGTCTTTAAGTTGAGTGATGAAGATACCCCTATGGAAAAAATTGATTTCAAAGAATTTACAGAAGTGTATCAGGCCTAAAGGAATTATTTGAGAAGTGAACCCCTAAAGGAATACTTTAACAAAATTGGGGATTTGATCATGGTAGGACCAAATACCAAGGAACCTTTCAAATTGGATTAATTTACTCCAAAGGCTAGAGGATTATATAGGGCTTTGTGTCAAATCTGTAATGATGATGAAGAAAAAGAAATGCCCATCCACTATATGTTTATGATGGTATAGATTTTGAATCCTCATTTGGTAATAATTTTTTATTTTGCTCCATATGTTGCAGACTTAATACATGAAGTTTTAATAGGCATCCAAGCCAAAAAAATGACTAAGTCATTTGCATGGTACTCCCTAATGATGCACATGTTTTTATTCAAAGGGTCATATTACTTTGAAAAGGAGATGGAATTGACAAAAGTCAAAGATGATGAGGATATGCCAGTAAAGTTGTGGAATGCAGACATGTCATGGGATAACAGATAAGAAAGGTACATTACTTTTGATAGATGTTTTGCTACTAGAATTAGGGCATTATTGCTTACTAATGGTCCCATAATGCCTTTGACACTTTTGCAACTATTGAGGCCTAAGGAATATAGTTAGGAACTAAAAATAGTGCATAATTAGGGAGATGTTTTTCTTTACCTTGTATCAACAATATTCAGAATTTATGGCTTCAGGGGAGTCCCTAATATACTAACTTATAGAGTGCATGTTAATATAGGATTGATAGAAATAATAAGGAAAAATGGAGGTCTACAAGAGGAAGCATTAATAGGAAGAGGGAAAGGAACTATTTTTCCCACAATCACAACAACCCATCAATTCATTATTACAAAGGGAGGGTGGAAACACCTAGACACATATATGGCCCCTTATCATTTGAATACTGCAGTGTCAAGAAGTGTTGATCCGGAAGCTTTCATTAAAGATATGTTCAGGGAGAAAATAAGATGCCTAGTACAAAACCATCAATTCAACTTTCCTGAAGATATAATCAGAAATGAATTTGATCTGATAGAGCAGGAGATAAAAAAGGAAAAATGGCTAACATATAAGAAGAGCCTAGACTTTGTGCAAGACTTTGATAAGTTGTATGACCCATTAAAAGATTTTAAGCCTTGGGCTAAAAAGATGGAATCTTTAATGGAGATGTTTGAAGACATCATGCAAGCATTAAATCAAAAAAGGGCTAACGTCTTGCAAACAGAACCAAAAAGAGCCAAAGCAATGATGAGTAGGACAGTTCCTATTATAAATGTTCCCCCAAGGAAATATATGGTATACCTAAGAAGAGGGTATAGTATAGTCTTTCCAAGAGCTGAGAAGACCCTGGATCCAAAGGGGAAAAGGCCATTAGACCCAAACACTCAATCATTTCCATCCCCAAAAAGGAAAAGGATAGAAGTAGAACAACAACAACAATAGGCAAATGTATACTCTCCTTCCCAGTCTCCACTCTATATTGAAGAGAAAGTTGTAGCAGAATAATTGTTACGAATGGGAGATGCTAGACAAAATTTTGTATCAGCCCAAGAATTACAAGAAGGGATTCCTGTAGTTCCAAAGCATGCTTCACTGGATCTAAGTGTGGCATAATATGTTGGTAAAGAATTGGATCCCTTAACACAACAAGTCAGTGATAAGTTTCTCTCTGATGACAATTTTGTCAAGGCTAGGGCATTCTTACAATTCTTATGGAGAACCCACATGAATGAATTCAAGGAGAAGTGCCAAAAAAATCATAAGGAACAACCTACAAGGAGTGAATAAGAGATTGAAAATGAAATAAAATAGGAAATGATATCTAGATTTGAAAAGATAACTCCTAAGGAAGGAAGGGCACTGATCAAGAAGGAAGGAGTATTGATACTTCCAGAGTGGGATCTTGCAGATGCTATTGTTTTTTATGCTATGAGAAGGAGACAAAGACTGTCCATAATACTAAGATAGAGGAAAGACAAGCATCTAAGGGAGTAAAATTTAGTGAAGATCATGCAACCCTTGTTATGTGGCATATAAAAAGGAAAATTGATAAGGTATCTGGTGAGGGTAATCATGTTGAACATGCATGTAGCCTCATAGTGAGAAGAGAATCAAATACCTCAGGGGTAGAAGCAGCTAACCTCACTCTAGAAACAATAAAATTGAGCTTAAAGGTAGCTGAGAAACAAGAAGATGCACTCAAGATCCTGAGGTAAAAATATGAGATAGTGATGAAGGCTTATAACAATGAGAGGATCAAGTCCATTGAAAAGGAAAATAAGATTGCCTTCCTTGAAGGAAAGAAAACAATTTAGTTTGTTCCTTAGAGGATGATTACACAAGATCCTCACCATCCATCATCATCAAGCCCAATCATAACTTACCCTCCTTCCCTTGCACCATCAAATCCTACCACACAAGAGGATTTGGAGAAATAGAAAGCAAGATTAATTGCTGAAAGAACTGAGCTGGAAAAATCAAAGAAGGAGTGGGTTGAACAGTCTGCAACATTTAAAGAAGCAGAGGCATGGGTAAAATAGAATTATTCTAACAAGATACATAACACCCTCAGACATTGTACTCATGAATTAGTTCCTATTGCCATTTATTCACAGGGGAAGAAAATTTTTAGCATATTGAATGAATACAATGCAGATAAGGACAAATGGTATCAAATGGTTGATAGATGGAAGGGAAAGAAAGGAGAATTGAAATTATTTCATACCATATGCAATGAAGAAAACAATGTTGACATTGTTTTGATTGGTACTTATAAATGTGTCAAATTACTGATAGACATGGACATAAGAAGGAGCATCATCATCAGGTAGATAATGGCTTTAAGAAAAGGATATTCAAAGGACCGATATGAGATTTTTCCCAATCTTTTAAAGAAGAGTGGTGATATAAAAAATGAAGCACTATGGCACAGACAAATGAATGAGGCATTGGTAGTAAGAACCAATAGCATTGTTACTCTAGAAAGCACACTATTGTTTGTTCAAACTATTGAGATAGTCAGTAAAGCCAAAGAATTTTTTGAATTTTGGTCAGAAGAGATTGGGAAGGAAAGTGTCAACTGGAATGAGATTAACAGTAGAAAAGATGAAGTCATTAGCTTCGCTTGGTCAAGTGATGAGATGTATACCTCCTGGAAGGACAAGTACATTATAGTTGATCCAGAAGAAGGTGATAGTATGCAAGTGGATAATGAGGCCCAATAGATTGGATGAGACAGGTAAAGATGAAGATCCTACATAACCAATATCAAAGACAACAGACTCCAGGTGGCTGCTTCTGAACAACTTTGAAGAAGTTACAAGTACCAAGTGATCAGGAGACAAAATATGTTAAATATTTATTTTAACAAAAGTGGTTATCACTCCATCAGTTATTTTGTATGTTTTCTAAGTCATTTGTTTTTTCCTTATTATAAATGATCCATAGCTTTTTTCAATCCTATTATATAAAAGGATTCCCAAGATCATTGGAAAGGGCTAGAACAATTTGTAAAGTTTTCAGTCAAGAGGGGAAATATAGTATAATTGGTACTGGATAGTTGTAAGAAATCAGAAATAAAGCTGAGAGATCTTTTGTAGGTTATTTAAGAGGTTATCTATAAGTACTTTTTGTATACTGGAATAAGATTTTCTGAATTTAATACAAAGATCCAAGTTGCAATCTCTCTTGTGTTATGTGTCTTGTGAGTTATGGATTTTCTGATTCATTAGCATAGGTTTCTCTATGTTTATGTACTTGTTTGAGAGTTCTAATCTAGGATCAGATTACATTAGGCTCTTATTAATGCATAGATTCATTTGAAACATGCTAGGATTCTATTAGTAGTAGGGGTTTGGGATAAATTTGTTATGATCTAAAATCTTTGATGAATATCGATTTCAGTATACTGTATCTAAGTTAGAATACAGCCCAATAGATAGAGCATCTATCTAAAGCTGACAAGTTCTATATTATTGCATATCTAGTTGCATATTGGTTTTTTTTATCTATAAACAAACATTTAAATCCATTAAGTCTATATTTGTGCAAGTTTGTTGTGAATTCCTATCTAATGCTCTATTTCATGGTTGATGTTCAATGGTTAATTAGCCAATTACCTAGTATCTCCCGATTATGTTGAGTTATTGTGAGATTACTGCTTGATACTACCATATTAGATATATCAGAAGGTATTACAAGGTATCCCCCCCTTGGTGTAGCAGGACCTAAGGAGTAGAAGTATTATGAGAGTGCTTGTTAGTTGGTCCTTTGCTTGCATGAACAAATATTTGGAGGTGGCTCCTCTATAAAATAGTCATAAGAAGAAGAGGTTATTGTTTTTTTTATTGCAACATAAAAAGAAACCAACAAGTCAGAAGTGAGATATTCCCCCTAATAACACAGTAACAGAGAAAAATATATAGAAGACAACATATACCAAAACTGAAATATAGTAGGAATCAAATCTTAAGGAAAATAATGAAGAGAAGCATAAAGATGAACAGAAAGATGAAGTAAAAGTAGAAGAAAGCATAAACGGTACCCATACTAAGACACATAATGCAACTATGGAATCACGCTCCAAACGCTCTACTAGTGAGAACAAATTGATTGAGAAGAAGAAGAATAAAAAGAGGAAGAAAATCATTGATTTGAGGAAGCCAATCATCATACCAAAGGGAGACCCTTATATGGTGAATCGTAAAGAATTGGATATCTATGCTGAGATTGTAGCGCAAAAGGCTGAAAAGGAGAATTTAATTGCAAAGAAGAAAAAGGTAAACATACTTGCGCACATGAAGAACATATTCCAGGACATTGTTCCTGAAGCACTACTGATGAATCTGAACCCCTATTCAACCAAGTTGGTGATTTAGCACAATAGATCAAAGAACCAAACAAGGATATGACTGAGTATATGTTGAACATTCACAAGGAGAGAATGGAGAAGAAATTGATGGAATATTTATTGAAAGATATTGACATAGAGAAGGTAACTCTTTCCGAGTTATGTTTTGAAGTTGACACTCAACTACAATCCAACATTTCATTGTTTAAAAAGTTTTGATTTCTTTCAAACTTTACTTTTGAAATCAAGAAGGAAGCAGACATTGAGAAAGAGCTGAATGAACAACTTAAGCAGCTTACTACCGAGCCTAGAGCATTCCAGACTTACTACTCTAAGATATAAGAACTCATGGGAGTTTAATTTTCATTGAGACTGGAGGAAGATAAGCTTAGATTGGAATTGCTTAAACTACAAGCACTATTAATTCTCCATATCCAATCGATGCAAATAGACTTGAAGAAAGCCAAAGAACTAGTAAGTTTTCCAAATGTCAGCACACTAGACACCATAGTTGGCTTATCTGCAAATATTACAGAATATATTTCTATACTTCAGAATCTTCAAGATAGATGGGAGACTGTACTTTCAAGCTTACAACAAAGGTATAAACATCTTTTTGGTTAATAATTTTTTCTTTTTTGCACCTTTTGTCAAAAAAGGGGGATAGATATCTGTAGACACCCAAAAATGGACAGGCTTGCGACTTTACATTAAAAACACTAATTTTCATCTATTAATTAATGGTTTTTTAATCATTAACTAATCATCTATTTTCCTCTAAATTCATTCCCCAAATCATCTAATCAAATTCCCAAAATTAATTAAATAATTAATTTTATTTAATTAATTAGCTTTAATTGATTAATTATCATTAATTAATTACTTAAACTCAATTTCCTAGAGTTTAAATTCAAATATTTAAACTTGCTAATTAAATTCTTCCAATTAAGTTAATTTCAAATAAATTAATTTAGTTTCATCAAATAAAGCAATTCTTAATCAAAAAGAATTCAATTATCTCACATGTTGAAAAAAATTATTAAATAAATGAATTAAATATTCATTTATCTTCAAAGAGATAACTCCAATTAGATCACATGG
>MU225068.1:3310181-3324334 GCA_018584345.1 Thuja plicata
TTTATTTAATTAATTAGCTTTAATTGATTAATTATCATTAATTAATTAATTAAACTCAATTTCCTATAGTTTAAATTCAAATATTTAAACTTGCTAATTAAATTCTTCCAATTAAGTTAATTTCAAAAAAATTAATTTAATTTCATCAAAAAAAGCAATTCTTAATAAAAAAGAATTCAATTATCTCACATGTTGAAAACAATTATTAAATTAATTAATTAAATATTCATTTATCTTTAAAGAGATAACTCCAATCAGATCACATGGGTTACTCCACTCACCTCTCTAGTCCACATGGGTAACTTCATCCACCTCTTCAGTTCAAAAAGGTAACTCATAATTAGCTCTTCAGTTAACCAAACTCTATCTCCTCTTTACCAAATGAAGAGGTGAAGTTTACAGAGGACCTCTCATGTTCCTTTTTATCTCAACCGTTCATCTCCCTATCTCTGGGATTGATCTCAACCATTCATTTCATCACCAATTCCTATATAATAAACCCTTCATAACCATTTGAAGGATCCAGGATTTCAAGCTCTCGTGTGCCATTACTATGTCAGTTTGGTTCTAGCATTCAAGCCATCTTGCAATCAAACACCCATTTCAATTAGCAAATTCTCGACACTTCTCAAGTCATAGACGCTGCCCCGCCAATACTGAGCATCAAGAACAACATTTCAAAAGAAGTAGAGAGAGACAATAGAAGCTTCAAGCATCATGAGGTTTGTATTTATTTGTCTTCCTTTCTCTTTCTTGTACATTTTATTGGTTATATTTCATTGTTATTCATTTTAGTGGTATTGTATATTTGATTTGTATCAATTGTGAAACCTTTTCTACTGACCCTTGCCCTTGGAAAGCTTGGGAATCTATAGATCACGAGAGAGAGGCGTTACATTTTGGTGAACCTGACATGAATCAAACAGCCCAAATACCTATTGCAGATGAAGAACCAGATTGATCAACCATGGCCGTATGGTCATAAATTTAAAAATTTGACTTTTCTTCGATATTTGTAGTATTTTGCAGTTGCTGGTATTTTACCGCAATCAAAAACATTGTGCCGCAATCGACTAGTTTAATACCGCAATTGATTGCAGGCTTTTACAATTTTATTCTGTCTATTTCTATCTTCTTTCTTTTGGTAGTTTGCCGCAATTGTCCGATCCATGCCGCAATTGAACAAATTTTTCCGCAGTTGCCCAATCTGTGCCACAATCAAGAGAATTTCACCATAGTTGCCAGTGCTTTGCCGCAGTTGACAGAATTTTACCGCAGTTGCAAAAACCTTGCTGCAATCAAAAAAATATTGCAAATATCATATCCAAACCTTTTGCACATCTGTTTCTAAATTGACATTTTTTAGTTTCTGTGCAGGATTGGATCCAATCACCGAGGACAAAGAAAGGTAAGATTTGGTAAGCATTGTTCATTATTTCAAAGTTCATATACTCTCATTTTTTTACAAATAATCCTTTTTGGTACTAACATGTTTAAACAAAGCAAACTAAAAGGAATTCATTTGTCAATTTGGGTTTAAAAAGAACAGTGCTTGCAAAACTCATCACACCTCATATTTTGGATTTGGGCTTAAAATTAACGTGACGTTTAAAATTGAACAAAGGCAAAAAATCTCTCAATTTGGTGCACTAAAATTGAACAAGTAATCAACACCTACTTTTGGTCTTAAAATTGAACATTGGTGCTTGTATGGTGGTGTAGCTTAGTTCACATTTTAAACTTTGGAGCTTAATCGATTTACCTTGTGTCTTGAGTTTTGGGTGCATTTGCACAAACTGTTAGATTACAAACCTTTATACTTTTTAGAAAGGCCTGTCTACGGATTGCACTTCTTCCTCGGAGGATGACCTTAAACCGGTAATCCTTTCAATCGGTATATAAATAAGGCGCGAACCAAAGTTCTATCTTATCTAGCCAAGCTCGGGCGAGGCGTGTTGATGATAGTCTAGATCGGGTGAATATCCCTAAGGAGCCAACGTGATCAACTAGGCTCTTAAATGAGTCACGCACGTACAAACTGATTAGAGAGACACCATGGACCCTTACTACAACCTTGATTAATTACAGGCCAACCCATTTTACCTCCAAAAAGATACCTTATTATAGTGCAAGGGGTTGCAAAATTTCCCCCCAAGATTCCCAACATATGTGTCCCATGGTATTTTTATAGTGAAAGAGATCTTCACTCCACGGCAACAATACCTAGAAATGGAAAAAACACGGGCACCTAAATCATGGACCTTCGTGTCCTAGTAGCGTGACAATTGTTGTGTGAGCTAATGAACATTCAAGCATTGGGCCTATAACATTGTATTTTGAACCCATTGACCTAGATTAATCTGATTGTTCATTGTTGAGACCTCGTGATAACCTTGCAACTTGAAAAAGTTGTAGAACATACACAATTTCAATCTTCATTCTTCAAAACAGTGTCTATTGTACTTGTTCCTTTGATCAGTTTCTGAAAATGCAAAACAAAACATACAAACTGTCAAAATGAGTCATACGTGTTAAAGTCTAGGGTGGTTAACATCAACTATCTTGCAAATTAGAAGCATTGTTCCAGAAAAATTCAAAAATATCAAGCAGTGATTCTTATCCTCTAGTCTTTTTCTATATCGTTCCTCTTTTACTGCAATTGCCCGCATTGTGCCACAATTAAAGGAATTTTGTTGTAGTTGACTCATTTATTACTGCATTTGTCATGTTTATTACCGCAATCGGTGATAAACTTTCGCAATCGACCAGTTATTTTATCGTAATCGATGAAATTGTATCACAATTGACCAGATATACTATATTCCTATTTTGACCTAAAAGCTTGAAAGAATTCTTCATTTGGTATCTAAAACTAGTGTCTATCCTAGGAAAATGTGAAGAACATTGTATGAATCTCTAAACATTAAAGATTACCCTTTCTCTGTAAAAGCACAATTATTGTCAAAAACATTGTTAGTTCAAAAGCTCAGACTCAAAATACCTTGATCTCATCATATCGAACATCATCATCTTTATCAAAGTGACTTTGTCCAAGGCAAAGGTCGGAAAATTTTATCTTTCTATCATCACCCCTTTGAGATCAAGTTATATCAAAATTTGTCCCTAGAATTACCCTTGTCTAAAACATAACTCGGACTTCCTCAGAAAGGATCTTCTTCCTTGTTTGCTTTATATCACTTGTTTTAGTTACAAAACCTAGACCGCACTATGTCTCAAACACCTCATGGAGGACCTTATACAAGGTATAAGGCTAGAACTCAACCTAATGAGTCATATATCAACTATTTCCCTACTTGGGAAATAGAGCAAGAGAATGATCCCTTCATGAACACCGGTTTTTCTCTATTCATTGAACAGCCCCGTGGGGCAGCCTTTTTTCAAGATATCAGAGAAGAAGAACTTGAATATGTGGAACAAGATGCTTACTCCATGAAATTAGTTGACACTATTGTAGAGAGGAATCCTGAATGTTACTTGGCCATGTTAATAAAGAAGGGAGTCAAACTCCCTGTTGAATTTAGTGTATCAACTATATGGCCTGAAAACCCTCTCGCAGGTCAAAACACTACTCACACTCCTCAGATACTACCTGTTGTGTCACAGATCTTTCCACCATTGGTTTTACCCATATCAACATAGATTGTATCCAATCAAACCAATGACCTGACCTAAGCTAGCACATATTCTACTCAAAGCATGACAGGCGCGCAACAAAGTGCACCTATGGTCACTAGTATGCCTCTATCTTTGGTCTCATGGCCAAGACAATCAAGCTCTCATGCTATGCCTTCCATCCCACCAAACACCAACTATTCTGAAACTATACCACTACTATAACCAATTCATACTAGTCTTGGGATCAACACATCATGCTTGCAGGGATCCATCTCTATAGGAACGACTTACAATCAAGGCCTGCCCAAAGCTACATCTTTACCCATTCTGACACCAATCCAACCTCTGCAACAACAACCTCAGCTTCAGTTGCCTCAGATCCAACCTCCGCAACAGCAACCCCAGCTTCAGTTGCCTCAAATCCAACCCCCATAACAACAGCCCAAGCTTCAGTTGCCTCAGTTACAACCCCTGCAATAGCAACCCCAGCTTCAATTGCCTCAAATCCAACCTTAGCAACATCAACCCCAGTTTCAAACCCAACCTCAGTAGAAACAATGTCTACCCCATCATTATCAACCCCAGTTTCAATCAAAACCCTCCATGGGCTACTCACGTCCCTCCAGTTACAAATCACTTGGTGGGAATCAATATCAAGTCCATAGGATGAAATCCCATGTTCCTACTCAAGGGACACAGAGGCGCAGCATCATACCCACCATGGCACAAAGGAATGTCCACATGCACCAGCCTCAATATCAAACGGACATGTTAATGCAAAAAATGCAAACCCTTCAAACCTAAATGATGGATATGAAAAATTAGGGACAAACTAAATCCTATACGACAAAGGATTTATACCCATACCCCTTTGACCATTCTCTTCACATGTCTCCATTCCCAAATCACTTCTCGGTACCGAAATTCAACAAATATAGGGGTAGTACCAACCCTATTAAACATATCCAAGAGTTTTTTGCTAGTTGCGTTGAATTTTATCATGATGAGACACATCTAATGTGACTATTCCCAATGAGCTTGGCCAGACCAGCAATGGAATGGTTCTCACATCTACCTCATGGCATTCAGTCTTGGGGAGAATTGGCTGAAAAGTTCATAGCTCACTTCCATCATAACATCAAGTGCAAGGTCAGCATCAAGGACCTTTGCGATATCAAATAGAAATATGGAGAGTCTTTTGTGAAATTCCTACAGGGATGGAGGAATACAAAAAACTGTATAACTTAGGATGTCCCCAAGCAAGACTTAATAGTCATGTTTGTTGACAATCTAATTCTAAACATGTCATTCACAACAGAGTTACAGTTAGCTCTAAACTTCACACAACTCATCAAAAGAGGAGTTTTTTGTGAGAAGAACTTGGACAAACGAGGAATCCTTTCAGATCCCACACAAACAAATATGAATAAGAGTGCAATAGAAAAATCTAAGTGGTGGAACAAAAACAAAAATGTCACAAGCGATGGTGTCATTGATGTGAAGACTGTCAACTACGCAAACCCAAGGTGTCACTACAAGGTGCACCTATGGAAAACCAAAAACCCACAGGGCCCACTCAACAAGAATACACCCAAAACCAACCTCCCCCTATACAAGCAGTTGTTGTGTCAAATAGTCAACAACAGAATCAACACAAACCACGGTTTCAATTCTAGCAATGAGATTTCACACCATTAGTAGAGCCGATAGAATCAGCTTTACGCAAGTTGATACAATCAAACACTATCACTCTTCCAGAAATCAGAGACTTTGAACAAGATGAAAACAAACCGAGGTGATATAATGACAAATATTTTAGAGAGTTTCATTGGGTGAAAGGGGACAAAACAGCCAACTTCTATCGATTGAAACACGATGTCTAAGATTTGATTGACACAAGGATCATCGATGTGATGAAAATTCAAACCAAAGGCATAACAGATCACACCATTTTCAATGATAGCTTTCATGATCACAACAAGGGAAAAGCCTCTGGGTCAGGTGGACAAACAAAACAAGTTAACTATACATATGCCAATAGTGATAATGTTATCAATAGCCTCAATCCTTCAGATAGCCATGTGGCTACAATCACTATCAGAGACCAAGGTAACAGTTGTGTTGTAACAATGCATCATGCTAGAGTCATCTTGCAAGGAGTACCATCCTCAACTACTACATCAGCCAATCCTATAGAAAATTCAGATCCACAAACAAGCATAGTGGACCAACTAAAGTGCACACCTGCTCAGATCTCCAAGTTTGACCTATTGCACATATCTCCACAGCATAAACTGGCACTTGACCAAGCACATCAGAATGTAGTTGTCCCAAGGGACATAACACCTAAGAGCTTCCAAATGATGGTCAACCATATAGAAACTAACAAACATGCCACATTCATAGACCGTGATGTACCGCCACATAAACCCCTGCATAATGATCCTCTACACTTACTTGTCTAGATCCACAAAAGCGTTGTCTGTAGGGTCCTTGTTGATGGTGGAGCTGGGTTAAACATTTGTACTCTAAAGTTAATCAAGAAACTGGGATATTCAGAATCAAGCACTGATGTCACAAGGAGGATAAATATTAGAGCCTATGATGAAGAGGAAAGGTCCTCTAAGGGTATTATCATTCTACCTGTTCGCATTGGTCCTGTGGTCAAAAACACACCCTTCCAAATCTTAGACCTTGAGTTGGGATACATGTTACTAGGAAGACCTTGGATACATGAAATGCAAGCTATACCTTCTACATACCATCAATGCATCAAGTTCCCTCACCAGGGAGATGAGATCATCATAAAGGGAGATCCCAATCCCTTCCAATATTGTAATGGGGTCCAAATCAACACTGATAACCAGGTACCATCAAATTAAGATGCAAACATCCCATCCTCTTCAGATTCAAATCCCAAGGATGTCACACGAGCAGCAAGAAAGATAGTCATTAAACAAGATGCAAGCATCTCATCCTCTTCAAATTCAAATCTTAAAGATATCACATAGAAAGCAGGTAAGATATCCATCACAGACAAGGGATGTGGTGAATACCGATATGAAGAGGCATTTACCATCACACACATGCCTCAAAGCCCAAGAACTCATGGCATGCCACAACCTATTATTGCAACAGAAACTCCGTAGCCTATTCTATTCAGATGTCCGCCCACAACCTTTGTCCAATGGGGAGACATAGCGGAAGAGAATCCTTTTGAACAAGACATCAATACCTGGTTATACCAAGACTCCCCTAAAACAATCTGACAACCACTACCCTTGTCAAACTATGGTAATGGTTACACAATAATACAAAGATATGGTTTTCATGGTACAACCGGGCTAGGGGCAAGACAACAAGGAATATATGAATTGCCTCTCCCACCAACCCAAAGAAACACAAGAGGTTTGGGCTATGGACAACAAAGCACTAGTCTTGTGATCCAAGACATTCAAGTCAATCAAGAGAAAATAGACGAGATGCACCAGGGGCACAACATAGAGCATGTCCTAATAAACAACATATTAGCGTAGTTGTTGGCCATCGAAGACGGAACCACACAATCCCAAATAAACCTACACATAGAAATTGACGATAACCAAGGAAGTGAGACATTGAACAAACATTCCATTGAGGCTGACTCCCATGAGTATGAGTGGAGATCCCTTCATGATTCTGAACCATCAATCCCATATTTTTCCCCTCGGGCCAACATTATCATAAACTTAGTAGACCTGTTTGACCAACTGACCATCACCAAATGACCCTGTATAGAAAAACATGTCATTTATCAAACCTCAAGTGGTGTGTCCACATCACAGTCCAATTTTGTAGGCACCATATCAGTAGTCCCATTCAGTCAACCAGAGTCAAACAGTTGTGAAAGTGTCTATCTTGTACACCCTGACCTTTTAGAGTGGGATCAACAAGGACCACCGGATGTAGATGTCTTCAAGAATTAAGAGGCAATAGCTCATTTCATGGGACTGAGGGAAGGCATTCCTTTAGGAGATCAGAAGGCCAGCTTCTCCATTAACCTAGACAGATCAGCATATTTTGGGGAGGAAGCTCCTCTTTCCAGTCCACAAAAGAAAAAATAATAAAAGATTAAAAAGCTAAAAGAAGATGTATCTTCTAGAAAAAACCTCACTGAGGTGCTAGAGGATGGAAAGATGGAACTCCTCTCCTTAATAGTGGATAAATCAGCATTATTAGCAAAAGAAATAGAGGAAATCAACTTAGGGGATGACAAGAACCTAAAGAACATCTACTTGGCAAAATCTCTCACCCCTGAGGAGAGAGAATAGTTCATCTATTTCTGCAAGGCAAGAATGATCAATTTCACATGGTCTTACTTAGATATGCCAGGATTAGATCCAGATTTGGTGCTACACCATCTCCCATTGCTACCCAATGGAAAACCTGTCAAACAGAAGCTGAGAAAAATGCATCCCCACGTTGCATTGCTAGTCAAGGAAGAACTGAAAAAGCTCCTGGATGCTAAGTTCATCAGACCTATACCATATACAGACTGGATATCGAATTTGGTTCTAGTTACAAAGCACAGCGGTCAAATAAAAATTTGCACAGACTTCTAGGATCTCAATATAGCATGTCCCAAGGATGACTTTCCTTTACCAAACATCGATATGATAGTAGACCTAACTGCCGGACATCAAATGCTATCACTCATGGATGGCTTTTTAGGTTACAATAAAATAAGGACCACACCAGAGGACCAACACAAAATAGCTTTCACATGTCCTTGGGGAACATATTGTTGTAATGTCATGCCATTTGGTCTAAAGAATGCTAGAGCGACATATCAGAGGGCTATGACGACCATATTTCATGATCTCATCCAAAAGACAATGGAAGATTATGTGGATGACATACTAGAAAAATCAATACTTCAAAAGGATCATCTATAGGTTTTGGGACCCATCTTTGACAGAATGCAGGAATTCAAAGTCTGTTTAAACCCAAAGAAGTGTGCATTCGGTGTCACAGCGGGAAAATTAATGGGTTTCATAGTATCACATGGAGGAATCAAAGTGGATCCAGCAAAGGTCAAAGCAATATTGGACATGCCTCCGCCATCAAACTTGAGACAACTAAGAGGGCTACAAGGAAGGCTCCAATCGATCAGATGCTTCATAGCTCAACTGGCAGACAAGTGCCACCCATTCCGACATCTATTGCATAAAGATATCAAATTCATATGGACAGAGCAATGCGAACAGGCATTTCAGATATTCAAAGATTACCTTCTTAGGTCTCCTATATTGGTACCACCAATACAAGGGAGACCATTGCTTCTATATATCTCAGTGACAGAATCAGTGTTAGGTGTACTCTTGGCACAACATGATGATGCAGGAAAGGAGAGAGCCATCTACTCTCTAAGCAGGACATTGGTTGGATATGAGCTAAACAATACACCAATTGAGAAGTCATGCCTGGTAGTTGTTTTCACTTCCCAGAAGCTAAGACACTATATGTTGAGTCACCAAATAAAATTGGTCGCACATATTGATCCTCTCAAATACCTCCTAAGCAAAGCAGCTCTCACTGGATGACTGGTAAAGTGGGTAATGATCTTAAGTGAGTTTGACATTGAATACATAGATAGAAAGGCTATCAAAGGACAAGTGATCACAAATAAACTAGCAGAGGCACCAATTCAAGACCCCCAGCCTATTATCTCTAACTTTCCAGATGAATCTATCATGACACTACAACCGGCGATCGAGGTATGGCAACTCTATTTTGATGGATCATGTACAAACCATGGTGAGGGGGCAGGGATAGTTCTTATCACTACAGACCATGATAAAATTCCAAAGTCTTTCAGACTTAACTTCCAATGCACCAACAACATAGCAGAATATGAATCATTGGTCATTGGTCTGAAGATAGCAATTTAATGGAGAATCAAGAACCTTAGGGACTTTGGCGATTCGCAGTTGGTCATTGGTCAGGTCAACAATTATTATATGACCAAAGATTAGAAGCTCATACCATACAAAGCACAGATGGAACAAAACCAAATTCTAGTTTCTAGTGGAGCAACTCCTAGTACCATCACATCAGGCATCTATCATAGAATCAGTGTGTGTCCTTGTTGGTCCTAAATCCCCATAGTACCAAGATGTCTATAGCTATCTCCAAAACAATGTCTTACCTCCAAACCTGTCTAGGAACCAGAGAAAATCCCTCATCCCCCAAGCCTCTAGGTATACCATCCTCTCAACTACTCTATACAGACGAAGTCTAGATGGAACATTACTACAATGTCTCACTTCCATGGAATCCCAGAAAGCTTTGTATGAGGTACATGAAGGGATATGTGGAACCTAGGGAAGTGGCAATAGCTTAGCTCAGAAAATAATCTGCACAGGATACTATTGGCCCACAATAGAGACAGATGCACACAAGTATGTTCAAAGGTGTAGATAGTGTCAAATTCATGGAGACCTCATTCCATGCACCGGCCCAGGAACTAAATCCTATCACATCACCATTGCCATTTTCAATGTGGGGATTTGACCTAGTGGGCAAAATAACACCTTCTTCAGAAAATGGACACAAGTACATCATAGCAGCAATGGATTACTTCACCAAGTGGGTGGAAGAAATTCCTCTCACTTACATCACGGGAAAGAAAATAGCAATGTTCATACTTAACCACATCATCTGTCGATACAGGATCCCCCAAACAATCCTAACAAATCATGGTACCCCTTTCCAGAACAAGGATGTTGAAGACCTATGTGAATAGTTCCACATCAAACAAGGTTTCTCCTTATTTTACTACCCTCAAGGAAATGGCCAAGCCAAAGTGACAAAAAAAATGATCCTGAAAATCCTGAAGAAAATAGTGAATGAATCAGGGAGATACTGGCACTTACAACATAGTCCCGCATTATGGGCATATAGAACTAGTGTGAGAACACCTACAGGAGCCACTCCTTTCTCCCTAGTCTATGGATCAGAGGCGGTATTACCTCTCAAAGTATAAATCCCATCCCTGAGGATATCATTAAAGAACCTGGTTTCAGATGAAGACTATAGACTAGCGAGGCTTAGTGAACTAGAGTTACTAGATGAAAGAAGGCAGCATGCCTTCGACCACTTACAAGGCTATCAGAATCACCTTAGAAGGAATTATCATAAGAAGGTGAAGCCAAAAACATTTGACATAGGAGACCTTTTCCTCATGGAAAATTAGAAGAATCAAGCAGAGCGAGTCAAACCTGGTAAGTTCGAGCCTAACTGGCTAGGACCATTTGTTATTGTCAACTCTACTCAGAGTGGGGCATTCATACTAGCAACACCAGAGGGAGATCATCTCCCCGGTTACATCAATAACATGACCTGAAGAGGTTCTACCCCTAAAGGTCTCTATGGTTAAGGCATTTATCTACATATCCAGAAAATACCAAAAAAAAATTAAAAAAATACAAAAGTTACCTTGGTGAAAACCTGGCAATCAGGCGCCTTGGTGATAACCAAAAATAGAAAAAAAAACAAAAATTAAAGAGAAATAAAAGCGCTCTCTTAGTGAAAACCTTGCAATTAGGCACTATTGAGTAGGTACCTTGGTGAAAACCTGGCAAATAGGCACCAAGTGTTCAAATCTAACTTCACCATCAATGAGCTCCAAAAGCTTGAGCACACTTTAAAATGCAACACTGACTATCCCAGGCTATATCAAGAAGCATGAAACCCCTCTGAGTACCAGCACTTACCCATGGTTAACACTGGCCCACTAGACTAGGGGGCGATTCAAAATGTCCTAAAAAAATTCTTTGAAATTGTAAAACTCATCAAAACCTAGAGAAAATCAATCGTCATCAAAAACATTCAAAAAATTGCAAATCCCAAAATAATAAAACCAACTCGGTTATCAAGAGAGAAAGAGGCAAGCACGCCCAGTCAATCAAATGTCACAATCATGAGCTTTGCGAATCAACATTGGGCTCATCTGACATAGCTTTATCAATCTATTAATTCAATCAGCAAGCACTTGGTGATCAGATCAATCTATCAATTGTCATAATCATGAGCTTTGTGAACCAGCATTGGGCCCATATGACATAGCTTGATCAGCTGCCAACATGATCAAAGCAATCAAATCAATCAAGACTATCACAATAATGAGCTTTGTGAACATGTATTCGGCCCATCTGACATAGCTCGATCCGCTGCCAACGCAATCAAAGCAATCAAGCCAACCAAGCCTATCCAAAGAGTCAAGCCAAATCAAGAGAATCCAACTGCATTGAGGAACCATAAATATTTTGACTAGGTCAGTCAAGTCGGTCAGATGTCAATCTATATTTTGGGGTTATGTTCTTACGCTACTCCAGGATCCACCATGTGAGGAGAGTAGCTATGATAGATTATGACATATTTTCTTTTATTGTTGTCTGTTGAATGTTCACTTTCATTCTAGGGCCATGATGATTTAGGATAAATGCGATAGGTGTTGTCACTTATCTGGCAGTCGTGTAGTTCCACGATCTGAGCTTAAACCTGGGAAAGAATTGGACTTTCCTTCTCTTTTACTTTGCTTGTTTGCTTTATAGAATCAAGAGCTCACAGCACTATTCAAATGGACACTAGATTACTCTGGAGTTCTATCTTGGTTTCTATGGTCTTTCCCTTTATGTTGCAAACAAGATCTCACAATGCTATCCAAATGGACTCTAGGGGCATAGGAGTTCTATCTTGTTTGCTTGGCTTTCCCTTTCGGAAATCAGGAGCTCACGGTGTTATCCAGATGGACTCTGGGTGAATAGTAGTTCTATCTTAGTTTCTTTGTTTTAGATTAATTTTAGAGGACAAATGGTATCTAAATGGTCAATATCTGGGTGCTTTTGACTCTTTTTCTTCTCAAACAGAGAACATAGTTGAACCCAGATGGTCAATATTTGGGTGCACTATGGGTCTCTTTCTATTTGATCTCTCTAATCCTTCTTCTATCAAGAGGTCGTGGTGGTATCTAGGTGGTATGTGATCTAGATCATTCAATGCTCTCCATAATATCAAAAAATACAAAAAAATGCAATGATGACAAATATTGGAAATAAGGGCAGCAACTTGGGATATTCACCCTTTCTATCAGATCATATCTATCCAAAAAATGCAAACAAGAAAAATTTTCTATCATCACATTCTATTAGATCAATCTCAGAGCACATCTATCCAAACTAACTTCTTTCTAACTAACACATGCATTACTCAGATATCTTGTGCATAGTAGATTGCATTCATTCATTAAGTGCATCAGAAAATTAAAAAACATAGTAGTTGCGTACATGATAAAGCATAAAAATACATGCATCCATAAGCATCTCATATAAACAAACATTTTCTATCTACCATCCTGCATAAAGTGTCAATATCATAGGAAAATCAAATCATCCATACATGAGTCTGCATAATAGAAAATATTGCATATACATCTCATTATCTAAAAACACCATCAACATATAGAATCATACATATAACAAGTAAACCATTGCACATCATATCAAAACATAGTTGCATCTCATGTAAATCAAAATATCTGAGTACAAATGAAAGGTTGCAAGTCCGATCAAAGAAGGTAATTAACATGTATATCAATATATATCAGTGTATCGGGATACAAAAATGGTACTACTCAGAGTATACAATGGCATCACTACAAAAATGGTACATCATACATAAGGGAGTCAGCATGTGTTTCCCCCACCCTCGCTAGGAGGTGGACGAGGGGGTGGCATATCAGAAGGTGGTCTATGAGATTAACTAGGTGCTCCAATACCACTACTCTGGGATTGTTGGGCTCGGCTAGATCTCTGGGAAGCGGTGTAGCTAGGCACTCTCTGCTCTGCCAGAATTGTGCCCTCATAATGCCATCTCCAGTAATCAATCTCCCTCTGAGCATCTCACCCAGATCTATAATACCTATCTAGAATATCTATGTGGGTAACATCCTGTACACTATCAATGAAAGAGCGGACCTCGACCTGAGCTTGTCGCTCTCTAGACTCAGCTGCTGTAACATGAGCCTCCAAAGCAGTCGCATGTGCATCAGATAAGGCAAGTCAAGCCTACAGTTCCTGAACCTAATGGGTGAGGTGCTCCACCTCTGATTGATCATCATCCATACCACCCATGGAAACGTCCATATTACCCTCCTCTACCTGGCCTCCTAGTCCCTCACCTCCTCTCTGCCTGAGAACCAAGGAATCATCCGTACTCTCTAAGCTCTCCCCTGTACTACTCCTAGTACTTCCACTCTCCCCTAAGGAACCTATCTCAACACTCTGCTCATCTAGAGCCTCCACATCTATATCCGCAATCTCCACATCCACATCCTCAATAACAACCCTATCCTCCTCCCTAGGAGCCAAAATTGCAGCTGTCAGCCTATGCACCGTCCAAACTAACTAGGGTGCCTCCTCCTCTATGGCCTCCTCCTCCTCCAAAATGGCACCCAACCCAACTCTAGACTGCCCCCC
>MU225068.1:3365073-3380838 GCA_018584345.1 Thuja plicata
CTGTTCTTTAGTTCCACCAGATCAGATTGAACCCACTTATCCAAATTATAACTGTATATTGATTTATTTTTAGCTATTTCCAGAGGAGACAAGATAGTTGTCCTTCTCACCTCGCTGTCCATCCTGCAAATATCAGCATGAAGTGACTGAATTTTACTGCCTTTGAAAGTTATATCTCTTTCCTCTTTCCTATTATCCTGCTCATGGATCGGGGAATCATACGGCTCAGAAATGTCCTCTTCAAGAACTTTGAAGCTATTATCCCCAGAATGCTCCGGATTACTATCAACTGTTTTAGTATCTGCTTCTTTATTCTTCATAGTTTCAGTCCCTTTAGTCTCCTTTTCAACAGCGTACTCTTTAATCAGACCAGACTTAACTTTTTCCCCAGACTTAGGGAAGAAACTACTTCCCTTAGCATTAATGTTATCATGGTCCACCATAACCTTTTCCACAGGGGTGTTGGGAAAAAGCAACTCATTACTAGGTCCCTGCTGACTATTCTGGGCATCATCAAAAATAGAGTCCCGAGAGATGTGTTCCATACCACCCGGAGACTGGATAGGAAGACGGGGGGGAATAACCGGAGAAATCTTATCCAAATCATCATCACCTCTAGAGAGATTAGGGTTCTTCAAAACAACCGGGGGTAAAGAAGAGGACAAGCCAGAGGAAATGGAGGCTTTCTTGGATTTTGAGGAACTGGGCATAGTCCCCACAACCTTCCTCTTTTTGACCTGTGCAGGAATGGGGTCAGGAATATGATTTCTAGCATAATCAACGATGAGGTTTATAAGACCTACATGAAGAATTGGGGCTTTCTTCAATCTAAAGTCCGAAATGCTTTGATTAAGCGACCATAACAGGAAGAAGGGGAAAGATATAAGGATCTCATGCCGAAAATAATTGACAAGGGCGAAATGGTAGTTATAAACCTTGGTATATCTTCCCTCTAAATTAAAGTATTCCATAATGACTTTTATGACAGAGCCCCAAACTTTTTCTATGTTCTCAATTTCAACGTAATCCTTCTTACCTTTAACAAGGAGGGCACGTTCCTCATCTGATTCTTACCTTTAACTAAGTAGCCATATTGTTGATGATGTCTTTCTTAAAGTATAACAGCAGGTGTGTGATTTATATCCTTGAAACTCCACTAGTAGTTGTCTTTCCCATAATATATTGATAACATCTTCCCTTCTTAATAGTTGCTTTAGAGTAATGAAAGCCTATTTTCTTGAGATCCTCCCAATTTTCTTGAGTGATATCTCCTCCACTCATTAATTCCAAATCTTCAATACAACCTCCTGATATACCTCTTAGGAAAAGAAACTTTTGAGACTCTTCATTAAGCTCATGGTGTGGGGACTTCTTTAGACTAAACAAGAATCTTGAAATATAGTCCTCAAAACTCTCACTTCTTTTTGTTACCTTCTAAATATTTCATTCCCCTTTTATCCCATACAATATTCTTTGCACTTCTAAAGGAACATTTCCCATATATCATCCCAAGTTCTGAAAAACATATCTTCCTAGACTCATAAACCATTTTAATGTCAATTCCTTCAAAGTAGTAGGAAATAGCTTAAGCCTATGAGTGTCTATGTTGTAGTCATAGCTTCTACAAAGAATATCAAATTCAAACAAAAATGTGTATGGATCCTCTGTTACCAAACCATAGAACATAGGGGGGAATGAAGCAGGAATATTTTTGAGGTTATGGTTATCATTTTGGTCAGTAATAGGGAACTCAAAAGTTGGATGATTAGGTCTTGACATTCTTGGCTGAACACTTTCTTGATAGGGTACCAAAACAAGTTGTTTATCGGGTTGATTTGGAGAAATTGGGTCCCCAAGTGGAGAGATATTAAAATTGGCAAATATGTCAGCAGAATGATTTGGATCAATGGGTTCTTATTCTTCTAAGGTAGAGGAAGAAGGGGATAAATTTGTAATGGAAACAACATAGGGGTTATGTTCTTATTCTTATTATTATTCTTGGTTACCAAGATTAGCTAGAAATATGCCTAAGGCATCTCTTCTCCTATCTCTATGCATGCAGATTAAGATAAATCAAAACTAGATTAAACTAGAATGTAACTTATCATTGACTGATTCTGAAGGCTAGCTAAAGATAATAGTAATAAAACAACTAAAATTATTGGCTGCAATAGGTCCTTAGTTTGATACCATCCCCAATAATGGCACCAAAAATGTTTGTCTTCCTAAATGGATCAATAACTGGGATATAAAGCCACAACTCAAGGATTGGACATCCTGGCTGAGTAGTTATCTTTCTTCTAGGTAAGGCTCATTTAGATTGTCAACTCAAGGTTGTGAACCCGAAATGAGTTAGCATTGTATGTGCACTAAGTCCCTACTAGAGTCATGTTATTCTACAACTTGAAAGGAACAATGTTGGAAAGTAAATGATTGGAAATGAAGTTACTCAACTTATTCAACTAATGGAACTGAATGCAAGCAATCAATAACAAATAAGTTCATACTTTGATAGGAATGAGACTACTTTTCTCACTTTGGCTGCATGAACAGTCACTAGAAACTATTTCCAGTGGTTGTAGGAATAGACAAATAATTGAACAACAACTACAAATAACAAGAAATGAAATACATAATAAAAGGGAATACACAACAAGTTGGCCCCCTTGAGTGAGTATGTTTGAATATTTACAACACCTGATGAAATTAGAGCATAATTACTTTATTCATATCAAAACAACTTGATACATCATAATACTTGAAGGAGAAAATTATCTTGTACTGAAAGTAAACTATTACATCTACTATATGTCTGGCTATCTATCTAACCTTCAAAGAGGTTCCAACACTTTATTTGTACCTAAAAATTACTAACTAACTACTGATCCACTCCCAAAACAATAGGTAAATATAGGTATTACATCTCAAAAAAGGAGAATTTTCCAACAACTAAGAAATATTCAACCATTCGGTTACAACAAGGAGATAATATAGGATAACCACTCTCCTAGATTGGCTCTTCATTAAGAATTTCTTGAACTAGTCCACATGAACTACTAATGAGGTGGTTACTACTACTTTTATTGTTGCTCTCCACTTTAAATGTCTTGACTTAGTTCACAACCGGCTGAGTCTCTTGAGGCACAAGTTTAAATTCTTCTTCTTCTTAATTATTCCTACATCATAACATTAGAATGCACAAATACATAGAGATATATTCATTCCATATTAAAACCTTTATAGTGACAAACCCCGTGACATAAAAATAAGACAGACAAATGACAAAATAGAGATATTATTTTAGCTCATCAACAAATTCATGAAGATGTTGGAATTTTAGGATTGTTTAAAGATGAAGATCTTATATTCTACAAACTAACTATTTTTTGTTTAGTTTCACCTACACAAGTATATAACTAATATTTGTGGATGTGGGTCTAAATTGATGCACAAACCTAAATCTAATTTATGGATGTAAATTGACATAGTATAAATTGTTGCCACTCACTCACCTTGAATTTGAGTAGTTGTAAGGATTAACAATGTTTAAGGACACCTACATGAATTTATTGAATTGTAAGGTTCACATTCTCCTCGACCAAAACTCTAGTTGGATTGACTTCACGACTTTGAGAAAGGATCAAAGACATCAAACAAATGTGTAGTAGATCTATGATGACATGTTTTTGATTTGATTATTTGATAATGCTACTATATTCCTTTCGTTTCTTTTTTCAAATCAAAATTCTAGACGTGTTCCATAAATTCCTAGTGATTTCAAATGGATGAATGCTTTCAAATACAAATAACCACGCAATCAATATAAAAATGTGCTAGGTTGAATCACAATAATTAATAGAAAGACTTAAAAAGATTAAATTTAAATTTAAATTTTTTAAATTTCAAGATATAGATCCATACCTGTAAAACTGACCTAAATCAAGTCTACAACCATAAATTTGATCTAAATTGATGAATGAGAATCTAAAAATAAATAATAATAGAATTAAAAATTAGAAATAATATGAGATAAATTCATGATTAAAAATATATCATTTATAAATTGTATCATGCAACTCAAATCAAAATAGATCTAAAATATAAGAAGAAAAAACAAATCTATCATTTTCAAGAATGCTTAAGAGTGTAACGTCTACCGACTGTGTGGTGCACATATTATCAAGCACCAAAACAACTAGAAATTATACTTCTGGTGTGCAATGGGTATGCCAAAGAGGTTTGGAATTTAGGAAAATATTGGTGTAGTTTTTGTATACATATATGTAATACATGATTTCAATTGGTAGGTTATTTAGCAAATGATATTGTTATATTACTAACATTTCTATGGATAAGTGACAACTTTAAATCAAGTATGCATCCACCTATATGAATCCAAACACAAAAAATATATAAACCTTTAATCAAGGAGAAGAAGAGGGATATGGAGAGGAAGAGAGAGGGAGATAAAAATAGAGATGGGATATATATATATATATATATATATATATATATATATATATATATACAGAGAGAGAGAGAGAGAGAGAGAGAGAGACCTTGTATAGAGGGGGAGAGAGGCATATAGATGTTTTTTTTACAAATCCAAAAATATAATAAAAAGATGTGGAGAATGAATACATTTAATCATACAAAACTATTGAAACCATGCTAAAAATAGTGATCGAATTATTTTCTAGCACTTAAAACATATTACATCATCTGAACATATTTCATTCTTTTCCTAAGATGATTATTAAGTATGTTAGATTTGATGTTGCTACATATTTTTTTTAACTTTTTGCAACATTGTTACATATTGAATTAGTAGTGTACGCAATGCATCGAAATCTATAATACTCTCAATTTAACGAGGGGTTAGTAGCACCGATTTGCAATGGGGGAAATCGATAAGAAACAAGCTACTAATAATGAAACTACGACTCAATAAAATGTACAAGAAAATAAGAGGAAAACAAATGACTGCAAACCCAATTACTTGAAGCTTTCATTGTCTCTCTCTACTCCTTCCAAAATGTTGTTTGTGTGATGTTCAGTATTGGTGTGGGTAGCATCTATGACTTGGGAGTGTTGAGAATGTGATATTGAATTTCTTTGTGATCACAAGATGGCTTGATGCTTGAACCAATCTGACAGAGTAATGGTGTATGTAAACTTGAAATCCTGGATCCCTCAAATGGTTATGAAGGGTTTGTTATATAAGAATTGAGAATGAGATGAATAGTTGAGATCAATCCCAGAGATAGGAAGATGAACGGTTGAGATCAAAGGGAACTAGAGAAGCCATCAGTAAACTCCACCTCTTCAATTGAGAGAGAGGAGATAGAGTTTGGTTAACTGAAGAGTTAATTTTGAGTTACCTTTTAGAACTGAAGAGGTGGGTAGAGAAACTCATGTGAACTGAAGAGGTGGTTGGAGTAGCCCATGTAATTTGATTGGGTGTTATCTCTTTGAAGATAATTGAATATTTAATTTATTTTTGAATTTAAAGTTTTCAACATTTAAGATAATTGAATTCTTTTTTGATTGAGAATTGCATTATTGAATAAAATTAATTTAATTGGAAGAATTTAATTAGTAAGTTTAAATATTTCAATTTAAACTTTAGGAAATTGACTTTAATTAATTAGTTAATGGAAATTAATCAATTAAGGTTAATTAATTAAATAAATTTAATTATTTAATTAATTTTGGAGATTTGATTAGATGATTTGGGGAATGATTTTAGAGGAAAATAGATGATTAACTAATGATTAAAAACCCATTAATTAATAGATGAAAATTAGTGTTTTAATGTAAAGTTGCAAGTCTGTCGATTTTAGGGTGTCTACATTTGCCCCTCTTTGATACAATGTGATTCATCATGTTGTGTCAAAAAAATTTCAGATTTGATCCTGCCCCAGCTTGCCCCAGTGACAATAGGTGGATTATATGCCCCCTCAACAAATTAAGCATAGAAAATGCATCAAATGAGCATTAATTTGTTGAAAATGTGAATCACTATATGATGATGATGAATGTATTCCTATGATAGCTATGATGTTATTGATGATGGATGTATTGATTGTATGATCTACTATGCTCATGTTTTGGATTTTTCTTATGCAATAAATGAATGCAATCTACTATGCACAAAATATCGGAGTAAATGCATGTGTTAGTTAGAAGAAAGTCAGTGGAATTTTTTCTCTGGGATCGATTGATAGATATGAATTGATAGAAAGGATAGTTGATGATTGATAGATATGAATTGATAGAACGGATGGGTGACCCAAGTTGCTGCCGTGTTTCCAATTTTTGTCGACGTTGCATCTTTTTATGAAATTTTTAAGAGCATCCAATGCACCCAAATATTGCTCATCTGGATACCACTATGACCTCTTGATAATCGGAAGGAGTAGAGAGATTGAATAGAAAGAGAACTTAGTGCACATAGATATTGACCATCTGGATATAGCTATGTTTCCTATTTTGAAAATAAAGAGATCCAAATGCACCCAGATATTGACCATCTGGATACCACTATGATCTCTGATTTGAAAAGAAAGAGAGACAAAAGCACCCAGATATTGACCATATAGATACCGCTTTTCTCGCTGACCATCTGAAAAAAAGAAAATAAAACCAAGATAAAATTCTAATGTACCCAGATCTCAGACCATCTGGATACCGCTATGAACTCTTGATTTCAAAAAGCGAGACAAAAAAACCAAGATAGAAATCCAATGCACCCAGATCTCAAACCATCTGGATACCACTATGATTCTATTGATTTTGAAAAGAAAGCCAAAAAACCAAGATAGAAATCCAATGCACCCAGATCTCAGACCATCTAGATGTCACTATGATTTGATTGGTAATGAACAAGAAGATAATAGAGAAGGAATGTCCAATTATTTCCTAGGGTTAAGCTTAGATTGTGGAACTGCGTGGCTGCCAGATAAGTGACAACACCTACCGCATTTATCCTAAATAATCATTTCCCTAGAATCAAAGTGAACATTCCATAGACAGCAATCAAAGAAAATAAGTCATGATCCATCATAGCTACTCTCCTCATGTGGTGGATCCTGGAGTAGCGTAAGAACATAACCATGAAATATAGACTGATGTCTAACTGACGACTGACCTAGTCAAAATTTTGATTGTTCCTTGATTCAGTTTGATTCTCTTGATTGGCTTGACTCTCTTGATAGGCTTAATTGTCTTGATTGTGTCTCGTTTCAGTAATAGATGACTCATATAAGACTGATTTTTCTGGTTTTGAGCATTTCCATAACTGTGTAAGATGATTGATTTGATTAATTTTGATCATTTTGGGTAGTTGATTAGGCTATGTCAGATGGGCCCAATGTTGATTCACAAAGCTCATGGTTTGACATTTGATTGATTGGCTTGGTCGCCAGTTTGCTTGCTGATAGATTTGATAGATTGATAAAGCTATGTCATATGGGCCTAGTGTAGATTTGCAAAGCTCATGGTTTTTGACATTGATTGACCTGGTTTGATCGCCCTTTTCTTTGTTAGTAACCAAGTTGGTTTTATTTCTTTGGATTTTGTAAATTTTTTTATGTTTTTGATGAAGATTGATTTTTTTAGGACATTTTGATCTTTTTAGGAGTTTTTGAAGACTTTTTTAGATTTTTAGGGATTTTTTTAGGACATTTAGAAGTGCCCCTCTAGTCTGGTGGACTAGTACTAACCATGGATAAGTGTTGGTTCTTAGAGGGGATTGTGCTTCTGGAAATAGCTTGTGTAGTCAGTCTTGCATGCGAAGTTTTCTCAAGCTTTGATCTTTGAGTTAACTAATGGGGAAGCTGGATTTGAACACTTGGTGCATGTTTGCCAGGTTTTCACCAAGGTACGTACTCAATAGTGCCTTTTGCCAGGTTTTCACCAAGGTACGTACTCAATAGTGCCTGTTTGCCAGGTTTTCATGGAGAGATCTGTAACACCCCAAAATTGGCACCTTACAATTCTAATCAATTTTGGTGCATTTTCTCATCATCAAAGTCCTATTGTACTAGGCAAATTCTTCTTCCTAATTGTCTCTAATTGACTTAGTCTCAAATGCAAAAAACTTGAATTTGCATAAATCTCACATTATATTTAATTCCTAAATTATCAAGGTTTATCAGCTAAAAATCCTTATGATTAATTAATTTAATTCTAAAAGTCCTAAGTGCTTTTAAATTAAATTAATTCCACCCACTTTAGCTAATACACATCAAAAGGAATTAAAATAATTATTTTCTTAATTGAGTGAATTATCCTTAAAAGGAATTCCATATGAAAAGCCACTCATGTGGCAATAATTCATTCTTTTAATTGAATAATTCCTTCAAAATTGTCTCACCTTCCTCCATGGAGATGAAGAGTCGGCCATTTATTTTCAAGAAACTCTTCATCCTCTTTCCAAGATTTCCTATATTATGGACCTCATTTTATTCATTTGAAGAGGGGGCAATTTGAGAGCATCTAAACTATAGTTAATTTTTGTCTTGATTTTCTCACTTTTCAAGCTTTATTGCATAATTATCTTATTATCATTTAGATTAATAACATGTTGCATCTTAATGTAGTTTTATTTACATATCTAATAGCTTAATTCTATCATCTTTTCAAGCTTTCTAGATTAAAATATGCATTTCAATTATTTAATTATAATGGCATTTCTCATATAGAGTAATTTCGATTTCAGTTTTTATCATACTTTAAAATGCTCCATTTTAGCAATGGTCATGGTTGTTGGCTCTCGTTCCGAGATTAAATTTGACACCCCAACTAAATAGGAGGCAACAGGTCAATTCAATCAAGTTTTTGAAATGGATAATTCATGTTCATCTTTGCAAATTTGATGATTGAGCAAGGACTATGTTGGGTTTGTGCCTGATTTAGAGGTCACATTCAGACACACATTTTGGCACCCACCGTGGAGCAGAAAAATGATTTCTGACCTCACTCTAAAAATTTTCTGACAGAAATTTGAACTCTATCATGCATCCATACATCACTGGTACAGAATCTCGCACAAAACTTCAAGTCGATCCGCATGAAGTTTTGCTCCCAATAGCATTCTCTAGTGTGAGGAAACACTCTCTCGTGCAGGTCCCCGCACTTTCTCGCATGAAGTTTAACAGACAGTCATTAAATTTTCAGATTCTACAATTTACTGTTATCATTTTTTGACATTTACTTTCTATTGTTGATTTCATGTTTCTGATTTCTACTGTAGCATAACAGTGGTCTGCAGATCACATGTCAAAGATCATGAAAACTTGCTAATGGTTTTCTTGTAGGACGGTTGTCAAAGACATGTTAAAAATGGTGTGCTTGTTTACTATTTTTCATTCACATGGTTTAAATAGGGCTTTGTTAAAATTTCTTAAGGGTCCTGATAGCAAAGTAGGGGAATAGGCTCTTCATTACATGGAAGTGATGCCCATGGATGAAACCGAGACCCAAATGTTGCTAGAATGATGAATACCTAGGGAAGCAGAGCAAGGAAGTGGATCTTTAACACATCTACTTGTTAGGGGATTATGCTCTTCTCTCTTCGAGAGAATCAGAAACCTAAAGGCTTGTGGATTTGGTGGAGTGAAGCTAGCTAGGTGATGAATATGTCTTGCGTGTTTGGGTAAGGTGAAGAGGTAGAGAAGTATGCTCTTCTCTCTTTGAGAGAATCATAAAATCAGACCCTTGAATCCAAGCCAAGTTTGTCTCACCTTTAGAGGGCCTGCTGGAAGTTAAACCTCTAGGAATGACCCAAGTGACTACACACCTATCGCTGGTGATTCCACCTCACTATAATAAAGTCTACTTTGTTGATTTGAAAGACTCCAAAGCCATGGTAACTTCTTTCTCATGATTCTAACTATCATCTTGAGAAAGCCTTGTTTGTTGTACTGAGCGGCACTGCTCCCAGCCCTGCTTGCAGGGGTGTATGACTTTCAAGTGTTGGTGTGGCTGCAAGGCCCTAGCTCTGTATCAGAGGCATCAAATTTTATTGTGAATGGAATCCCACTAAAAACTCTCTTAGTTAGATGCCTACCCGGATCACCTCTAAAAGAAAACATAATCTATGCGCAGGGAGGGGGAAGAATCTCTCCCCTAGATTCTCGACATAGGTATGCACCTAGATGCTTGAAGTGGTATATGACCCTGGCCCCTGCTTTAAGGGTAACCTTTGAACATATATACTTATTCCTTGGAAACACCAAAAACACGGGTGCCCTCTCAGGAGTGACACTACTATGTGAGGTGCACACATACGCATAAGACAGCGGGGCACAGATTTTGTCTTCTCTACCATTTTTTTGTAGGGATAACTAAGTGTTTATTTTGAGTCTTAAACTATCCAATCATGATCAAACAAAGACTCCCATGATTCTCCCAAGTTGCTTTGTCCTTGGTAGAACTATTTACGACTATTGCTTGTGTCACTATTTCTTGATTGAAACTTCGTGCTTGTTAATGAGTGCTTGTCACCTTCAAAATGAGATTGCTGATCTGTATTATCATAAAAATGCCCTGAATCTGGAAATTCTGTCAGAGAACAGTCCTGACTGTGTCTCAAAATTTGGTTTTTATCTCAAAAACTGAGTCTGTTTATCGAAACCTGGAGTTTTCTCACGCGAGATTTCAGAAACTGAGCACTTCCTCATGTGAGATTGCATTTCCTCATGCATATTTGAGCACTTTCTCACACAAAACAACACTTTCTTGCGTTAATATGTACCTTGGTGTCCTAAAATAGAAAGTTATTTCCTGTTGACTGGTGATTTTTTTGCCTGATCTGACTTTTGTCTGGGATCTGATTGCCTATTTCCCTATTGTCTATAGTCTAAAATTGATTGTCTCGAGTTGTGAACTGACCAATTCTTTCTCAAACTCATTTTCTCTCTTTGTTCTCTATCATACCTTTCTATGCTTTTGTACCTTATGACATGATAGTCACATCTTGGTTGTTCTAGCCATACTCTTGACAGCTTGTGTCAGGTGCATCTCACATCTTGGCTGTTCTAGCCTATTACCTCATTTTCATTATTTCTAGAGATAGATTTCTGAGTTGGATCCTAAGTTTTCTCTCATTTCATTTTTGTCTATGCCTATTATGACTAGAAGCGGAAATATATTTCCATTCATAGTTCCAGAATAGGTAGAAGTAAACCTTGTAATCAAGGAAAAGGTCATTTTGAACCCATTGTTCAATCTAATAGTCAAGAGGGGTCCTCACATTCCTCTTCCCCATTCAGTATAGATATGAGTCCAAATCATAAACCAGTGTTCTAGCTGTGCTCTAATCCTTTGTTTCAAGATCAACACAATCCATTTCTTTCAAATAACCAAAGCTTCAGAAAGTCACCTATTTGGGTTGACCCTATTAATGATCCTTGTTTCCTTAGTGATCCTTTTGAACATATCAATCCTTTTGATACTATCAACCCCTTTGATCTGCCAAGAGTTACATTGACCACGAGTTCTCAACTTGATACTCATACTCATACTAAAGCAGTGCACATGGCACAATCTCACATTAACGACATGGCAACTCCTTTTGATTACTTACAAGGTCAATATAGTAGGGTCAACGACCAATCTCAAAATAATCAGGGTCAACAAGAAGAGCAACATCACCATCACCCTCCTCCATATGACCGGGGTTAAGATCAGTGTCAAAGCATTTATGAGATCCTTGGTAATGATGATGAGACAATAACTCAAAATGACATAGATGCTACAAAATCTAACAAAGCTCTCATCAAGATGATGGAAATACTCCTTGCGGAAGATAAAGAGAAATATTTTCTAGATTTGGAAAAACAAGGAGTTAAGCTACCCCCAAACTTCCAAGTGGAAACACTTGTGGCTAAAGAAGAAGAGACTGAGACCGCCAAATTGCATAAGGTAATTCAAGATATGCAAAATCAAATTAGCCAACTTAGGAAGGATAAGGACAAACCTACACAAAAATTCAAAATGGAGAGCATCTATCCTTTTCCTTTTGATAGGAGTCTTCATATGCCACCTTTTTCCAAAGGTGTGGAACTCCCTAAGTATGATAAGTATCTGGGTACCACTGATCCTCAGGATCATTTGAGAGAAATTGGAGCCCTATCTATGGATTTTATTCATGATCAAACCTATTTGATGCATCTCTTTCCCTAAAGTTTGGGTGGACCTGCCATGGAGTGGTTTTCTCGACTACCCACCGGCATCAAGACTTTTGATGAGATTTCCAATCTCTTTATACAAAATTATTCTTTCAACATACAACATCATGTCAACATCAAGAACCTTTTCAATCTCAAGCAAAGGAAAGGGGAGCCATTCTTGACATTTCTCTAGAGATGGAGACAACTTTGCACAAAGTATCCTCGTAAAATACCCGAATCTGAGAAACTTGATATCTTCTTGGACAATCTCACTCCTGATTTTGGGTATCAAGTACAACTTCAAGGTCCCCTTAATTTTGATAGCATGATAAAGTAGGCTATGAGGATAGAGGCATTTATGGTTAAGAAGGGTGAATTGACTCTGTATAAAGACAACAAACAAGGTTCCTCCTTTTCCAACAAAGATGAAGGGAAGTTTGTCAACAAAAATAGGGACATTGTGAATGATGGAGTGGTTGATAATGTGACTCCAGCTCCTTCAAAACCGATCTTCAATCTCACTTCTGGTATACAAGTGACCAAAGCTATTGAAAAGGCTATAACAAATACTCAATCGCCTTCTAGATTCTCTAGAAATAAACCTTGGGCCCCTTGACCCAGGCGTGAATTTACTTCCTTGGGAGAACCGCTTGATGTGGTTTTCAAGACTTTGGTGCAAAATCATATTCTCACTCCTTAGGAAAAATGTATATATGATCCACAACCATGACCCCATTGGTGGAATGACAACACATACTATGACTATCACCAAAACAAGGGTCATAAGACTGCTACTTGTCTTTAATTGCGTCATAAAGTCCAAAATTTGATTGATAATGAGGTCATTGTTGTGGAAAATCATAATAAGAATTTGGATCACCAGGCATTTAAAGATCCCTTTTCTCATCACAAGAAAGGTGATTCTTCCAATGCTAAGAACAATAATGCCAAGGCTAACTATGCACATTCCACTTATGACAATGTCATCAACATGATTGAACCTGTGGAAGTGGAGTATTGTAATGTGATTACTACCAAGGGGAGTAGGGATGCTCCTAAGCCTAAGACCTCATTCATATTAAGAGGCCCTCAGTCTCGCTTGTCTGAATCTAAAACATCTCTAGATTGCACAAACATTGTTACTAGATCCCGCGTTAAGATCACTATCAAGGGTCCTGACCCTCCTACTACTACATCCACACCAAAACAAACCATGGATAAATATGTTGTTGTCTCCACCAACAAGACCACAAAAGTGGTCCCCACACCTTCTACTACTAGTTATAGAATTCTAGACCAGTTGCAAAGAACCAATGCTCAAATAACCATCTTTGAGCTGTTGAAGATCTTGCCTGCTCACAGGCAAATTCTGGATAAAGCCCTCGCAAAGGCTAATGTCCCCAAAGACATCAATCTACATTAGTTTCAATCCATGGTGTGTCACTTGACTTCACCGCATTATTTGTCCTTCTCAGAAGAAGATGATCACTCAATTAGTCACCCGCATAACACTCCTTTGCATATAGAGGTCATGATTGGCAAACAACTAGTCTGCCACATCCTTATTGATAATGGTACTAGTCTCAATATTTTCTCTGCTCACTTTCTTTCTCAACGAGGTTATGATGAAGATCGCATAGATTCCTGTAAGAGAATTACTATCAAGGCCTATGACGAAGAAGAAAGAAAGTCTAAAGGTTTAGTTGTGCTACCTATTTGGGTTTGACAGGTTGAAAGAGATGTCACATGTCAGGTGTTGGACCTTCCCCTTGCTTATAACATCCTACTGGGAAGACCATGGATCCATGAAATGCAAGCGGTTCCCTCTACATATCATCAGTGCATTAAGTTTCCTTTCCAAGGCGTAGAGGTGACAATTCCTGCTAGTATGGGCTCTTCTTGTAATGTTCTCACACAGTCAGCTGATAGTCTTGTTTTTTCTAATAGAGAATACATAAAATTCTTTGATGCCAAGCTTAGAGACATGGAACAGACCTTGAAAATCAAAGACATAGGCATGGGGGTATCAAATAGAACCTGTGTTATCATTAGCAGCTTTACCTCTGTCTCCTCATTCTTATGGGAGACCTTATGAGAATTGTAGATCTTCTACTTCTCCCCCTAAAATAGTTTATGATGGTGTCCCTGTATGAGCTTCAACACCACTAGAAGATGAAGATGAGGAAAGAGCTATTAAAGCTTGGCTTTGCAAAGGAAAGGACATATCTAAACAGACTGCCCCAGCTCATGAACTAAATCCCAATAGTGAAGGTCTTAAGATTATGAAACGCTTTGGATACAAAGGGAGTGGCCCAATAGGGGTGAATGGTAATGGGTTAGTTGAACCTATTAAAGCTATGGGTCAAAAGACAAAATACACAACTGGTTTAGGCTTCCAAAAGATCCTATTCCATCTGGGGATTAACAAATTTGCTCCAAAATTGGATCCTTCACCAGATTCTGAAGGCACAGCTATAGTTGACACTGTAGAGGATAGCTCCAACAAGGATTTCTTTCCTTACCCCATTCCTCCAGACCTGGCAGCATTCTTTGTTGAGCCAGATAATTTTGTACCGTGTGCCAGTACAATAAAGACTGATAGAGATTCTGATAAAACCACTCCATTTGATGCATTAACCTACGAACAATGGAAAGTGTTACAAGATCCTAGTTTCCAAGGTGAATGATACATACCACCAGAGTTTCAAGAGTAGTTGGCACAAGAACAGGTTGGTGTTGCAAGAACTCCCAAACCTTCATGGTGCAAAAATCCCAGTTAGATTTTAGACACAGATTCCCATGAATATGGCTTTGACAGTCTTTCAGAGGGATCCTATGAAAAGATTCTCAACATAGGTGAAAGGTCTAGTGAAAGGTCTAATGAGTCTGAGTCCATAAATTTTAATGTGGCTTCTACTATGGTCGCTAGGAGTCAGAAGCATTTGAATACACCTTTGGATGAGATCACTCTAGGTCTCAGCTTACTAGTCAGCACTTTCAAAGACTATTTCATGAATGCACTTGAACCCGTCACTTCTCTCTCACTCCAACATCCTGACCTAATAGATTGGAATTCCCCTTCCTCATCCAATGAAGTTCTTACATTCTAGAATGATTATGCTATAGCCTGCTATCTTCACGCTGTTGAACCTGTAATGTCCTACACTAGTGAAGAAAGTGTCAACATGACCGAGGCTGATATCAAGTATCTTAGTCATAAAATCAAAAGAAGAAAAAATAGGCACTCTGATGGTGAAAACCACATTGTGGCAGTGTCAAAGCCAAAAAAAATTAAAAATAATAGATGTATTCGAAGGTGAAAACCTCTCTGAGGTGCCTGAGGGTGAGATACTTGATGTGCTTCTAAGTCATTTCTAGGAACGGTCATCAGTGCTAATTGATCCAACTCAACCGGTAAATATGGGTACTGTACGCCTCTCTCTCCAGTTTCCCACAGCTTTCCAAGGGCAGGGGTTAGTAGCCAAGGTTCACAAGTGCATGCAAATCTATTAAGCAATAACTACTAAACGAAATGATCGAAACGCAAGCAATAAAATGTACAAACTACGAAAAGGAAGACAAATGAATG
>MU225068.1:3381320-3398388 GCA_018584345.1 Thuja plicata
AATTGTTTTCAACATGTGAGATAATTGAATTCTTTTTAATTAAGAATTGCTTTATTTGATGAAATTAAATTAATTTAATTGAAATTAATTTAATTGGAAGAATAAATTAGTAAGTTTAAATATTTGGTTTTAAACTATAGGAAATTGATTTTAATTGATTAAATATTGGTAAATAATCATTTAAATGTTAATTAATTAAATAAAATTAATTATTTAATTAATGTTGAGAATTGGATTAGATGATTTGAGAAGATGAATTTAGAAGAAAATAGATGATTAATTAATGATTAAAAAACCATTAATTAATAGATGAAAATTAGGGTTTTAATGTAAAGTTGCAAGCCTGTCCATTTTAGGGTGTCTACAGGTACAGAAGAACATCCACATGTACATTATTCATGCGGCCAAATCATTATCTACAGAAGAACTCAAAGAATTCATAGAATTCTTCAAGGAAAAAAAGATAAACTTTGCATGGACATACTCTGACATGCCGGGTGTAGATCCTAATCTCATCATGCATCACTTGTCAATAGCTCCAGGTGTAAAACCAGTCAAGAAAAAACTTAGAAAGATGCATCCACATGTGGCACTACTTGTCAAGGCAGAGTTGGAGAAACTTCTAAAAGCTGGGTTCATCAGAGCCATTGATTATGCAGAATGGATCTCCAACATAGTTCCAGTGTCGAAGCATGAAAAATCTATCAAGGTCTGCACAGACTTTAGAGACTTAAATAAGGCATGTCCAAAAGATGATTTTCTACTACCCAACATCGATATGATTGTGGATATGACAGCAGGATACGAAATGTACTCCCTAATGGATGGCTTCTCTGGCTACAACCAAATCAAAATTGTGCCAGAAGATCAAGAAAAGACTGCTTTTACTTGTGCATGGGGTAATTTCTACTAGAATGTCATGCCTTTTGGTCTTAAGAATGTTGGAGCCATGTATCAAAGAGCAGTCACTACCATATTTCATGACATGACGCACAAAACAATGGAAGACTATGTGGATGACACCCTTGCTAAAAGAATGGACAGGAAGGCACATCTCACTGATCTAGGCCCTATACTAGATCGTATGGAAAAATTTAGACTGCGTCTTAACCCTAAGAAATGTGCATTTGGAGTAACTTCAGGAAAATTGCTTGGTTATATCATCTCTGTGAAAGGAATCAAGGTGGATCCTGCAAAGGTGCAAGCTATCATGGAAATGCCTCCACCTCACAACATCAGACAAATTATAAGTCTTCAAGGTCAGCTTCAATCTATCTCGCACTTCATCTTGCAGCTAGCTGACAAGTCACAACCATTTACAAAAAATCTACATAAAGGTGTGACCTATGAATGGAACAAAGAATGTGAACAAGGCTTTCAAAAAATCAAGCAATATCTAGCCAATCCACCTATATTAATGCCTCCTATCCATAGGAAGCCATTAATCTTATATATCTCAGCTATAGAAACATCTTTGGGTGCTCTATTGGCTCAAGAAGATCAAAACAATAAGGAAAGAGCCATCTATTACATCAGCAGAACATTGGTCTCTTATGAAATGAATTATTCTATCATTAAGAAAGCTTTCTTAGCAATGGTGTTTGCTTCCCAAAAGTTACAACATTACATGCTTGCTCACACTACAAGGCTAATTGCAAAAATTGATCCATTAAAGTACTTACTCAGTAAAGCTACCCTCACAGGTAGACTAGCTAATTGGGTCATGCTCCTTAGTGAATTTGATATTGAATATGTTGAGAGAAAAGCTATCAAAGCGCAAGAAATTACAGATCAGTTGGCTGAGGCACCTATTATAGATCATCAACCATTAAGGATTTAATTCCCATATGAGTCCATCATGCTTATCACACATTAGTCATGGACCGTGTTCTTTGATGGATCATTCACCCAGCAGGGGTCAGGCGTCAGAATCTTGTTCATTACACCTCAGCGATATTCATTACCAAAGGCTTACAAAATGATGTTTCCTTGCACCAATAACACTGCTGAGTATGAAGCCTTGATTAATGGATTAAAGATTGTTATTGAATGGCATGT
Organism: Thuja plicata; assembly: GCA_018584345.1. Taxonomy (NCBI): domain Eukaryota; kingdom Viridiplantae; phylum Streptophyta; class Pinopsida; order Cupressales; family Cupressaceae; genus Thuja; species Thuja plicata. The sequence continues at coordinate 3,383,379 of MU225068.1, forward strand.
TGATGAGCTAAAGGTCTTTGGAGATTCACAATTGGTTATCAATCAGGTGAATGACATCTATCAAACAAAAGATGAAAAACCAGTTCCTTATAAGAAGATGATTGATGATCTTAAGAAATACTTTGCACAGTTACTTTCTAGCAAATTCCAAGGGTAGATAATAAAGCAGCTGATGCCATGGCTACTCTGGCTTCCATGTTACAAATTCCAGAAAATGACTTCAGACATGAATAACTAGTGGAGATGTTATGCTACCCTGCCTATAATTCCCCTGAATCCCAGATGATCTACTCAGTCATTGGACATGACTCATCCTACTACCATCATATCTACTCCTACCTTCATGACCAAATTATTCTTGACACTTATACTCAAAATGAAGAATGTCACTTAATCCGTAGTGCTTCACGATTTGTCATCGTAGCTAACAACTTATATAGACAAGGTCTAGATGGTACCCTCCTTAGGTGTTTAGAACCTGATGAGTCTAAGAGTGTGTTAGTAGAGGTGCATGAAGGCATCTGTGGGTCTCACTCAAATGGTCTAACACTAGCTCGTAAACTTATTAGAGCTGGTTAATATTGGTCGGATATGGAGAAAGAAGCTATACAATTTGCTAAATCTTGCAAATAATGCCAGCTTCATGGAAACCTGATCCATGCTCCTACCAAGGAGCTCGTTCCTTTTGTCAGCTTTTGGCCATTTTAGCAATGGCCCTTTGACTTAGTGGGTTAGATACATTTGTCTTCTTCAAGGGGACATAAATACATCATCATTGCTATGGACTATTTCACCAAGTGGGTCGAGGTAGTGCCTCTCATTATAGCTTATGGCAAGTCTATGGCTATGTTTATACTGAATTACATCATCTATAGATATGGTGTACCCTCATCAATAATCACTGACAATGGGGGACAATTCAAGAACAAGAATCTGACACAACTATGCACCAAATTCAGAATCATTTAGCACTGGTCTTCTATTTATTATCCCCAGGGTAATGGATAGGCAGAAGCATCAAATAAGACTATTCTCAAGATCTTACACCGCACAGTACACAAATCTGGATGAGACTGGAATCTCCAGATTAATCTGGCTTTATGGGCTTACCACACCAGTATACAGACACCAACAGGGGCCATGCCCTTTTCTCTAGTTTATGGTGCAGATGCAGTGCTGCCTATTGAGGTTGAGATTCCTACCTTGCAAGTCTCTCTAAAGGGCCTCATTATTGATGATGATATCAAAATATCTTGGCTACAAGAGCTTGAACTACTAGATGAATGTCAAAAAGTGGCATTTGATCATCTCCAAGCATATCAGAAGAGAATATCTAAAAGCTACAACAAGAAGGTCAGACCAAGGGAATTCCAAATGGGTGATCTCATCCTGAGAGAGAACCCCAAGAATCAACAGTAACGGGTCCAGAAAGGAAAATTTGAACCAAACTGGCTTGGTCCGTATGTTATCACTGTCGTATTTGTGTTTGGCACTTACCAACTCTCTACCATAGAAGGTGAACAACTCAAAGAGCCCATCAACACTCTTCACCTGAAGAAGTTCTACAGTTGACATGTCTTCTGAATACTCATGTACATACTCTATTTTGAGAAAATCCTAAAAATTGCAAAATGTCCTGAAAAAATGATCATCATAGTGAAAACCTGGCAAGCAGGTGCTTTGATGTATCTATTATCTTGGTGAAAACCTGGTAAATAGGCACCTTGGTAATACCAAAAAATTTGAAAAATCAAAAAATACAAAAAAATAAAAAAAGTACCAAAAAAAAAAAATTTAAATGAAAATACAAAAAAAAAGAGAAAAAGAGAAAAATGTGTCATTGATGAAAACTTGGTAAACAGGCATCATGGTAGCAAAAATAGAATTTATGCCAAGATGGTGAAAACCTGGTAAACAGGTGCCTCTCATTCTACAATGCTCTATCAATCGTGGAATCCCTTGGCTTTCTTGCAATTTTCCCTCCTGCTTTCCTGCTTTTGTTTTCTTTCCTGTTGTAGTTTGTTCGCTCATGCATTCGCTCTTAGTCATCTTTGAGATTTTGCTCAAATTCACATGCATTGAAACTGGTCACACTCAGAAGCATCTTCCTGGTCTAGGGGGCATTTTACTATCTTTTGGAGTCTCTCTCCTCTTCACATTAGTCACCAGTGGTTCTCACTGCGTCTGCCTGCTAATGCCTAGATCTCGTGATTGATCTTTATACTTGAGAATCTCTCTCGCTTCAGTCACTAGTGGTTCTCACTGTGTCTGCCTACTGTCGATGTACTACTGATATTTCTTACATCAACTCTCTATCTGCATATTTGACATCAATCCATTCAGTACTTAGGGGCATGGCTCCCCACTTCGATCACATCTTTGGTTTACACTTGAGTCAGTAATCTTGTCAGTTCTAAAGGACAACTATCTACTGGCACAAACTGGTGTTTCTCAACACCCCAACCAAACAGTGTTTTTTAATAGTCTCTTTGGACACATCTATGTTTTTGAACACACATTGGATACATCACAACATAAACATCTCTTGATAGCAATCAAACACAATGCACTCACAAGCACAGTGGTGTTTTTCAACACCCCAAACATAGGCACATTCGTAAACTTTGAAATGTGTTGAGCTATGATTGAATCTTTCTTTGTATGTTGTCTGTTCTCATGAATTTCATTGATATTTTCTTTGTCTACTGCTTGTGGGTGTAGTTTTGAGGATCCGACAACGTCAAATAAACAGGGTGTATGTGATAAGAGCTTCTGCATTAAGGTGGAAAAGCCTCACATCCCTCGATCTTGTTTATTTGTATGCCAAGGGTAGGTTGGAACTATTTTCTTGACTATTATTGCTCTATTTGTTTACTTGTGTACTCTTACTATATCAAACTGGAAACAATGTTCAAGTCATCTTGGCTTTTGTGCCCTGGTGTTTATGTTCATTTCCTACATTTTATCCAATGAAAGTCATATACACATCCTCATGGTCGCAGTGGCACCAGTAAGGATTGTATTGACTCTGATGTTCCAAAAATACTCGATGATGATAATTATGTGATGAGTCCAACAACCAAGTCCTAGGGTTGTATTTATCTTAGGCTTGCATTCACATTTTAGGCTTGCATCGTTGTAGTTTTGATGCTCTCTTCATTGTCTTCTCATTCTTTGAAGGTCCTCATCTTTTGTCCTGGATTCCTCTCAACTGTACAAGTGTCCGGTCGTCGCTCTTGATCTTCATACATATGCTTTTTGGTTAGTACCTATTGTATATTGCAATATCCTACATGAGATGATTAGTACCATTGCATTTCCATACATTCATTTGCATTTACATATCCATAAGCATGTGCATCCATTATAAGCATAAATCAAATCATACATAACATTTATCCATCTAACATCTAGCATTCATAGCATTTATCAATAAAACATGTGCATAAACATTTGCATATTCATCCATGGCATACATTTCTAATCTATACATCTCTTCATATAGGAAACATCTCACAAGATATACAAATTTAAAGCAATATATGAACAAGTACAATGATGCCAAAACCGAGCTCATATATATATATATATATTGATCAGTCAAATGTACAAGGGTGCTACTCGAGCACAGTATATCAAAATGGTGGTACAATATGTATATCAAGTGTCTCATCTAACCACCCAGTAGAGGTGGAGGAGGTGGCATACCCTGCTGTTGAGGAGGTGGTCCCTGTGGAGGCGGTCCTTATGGAGCAGCCTGTGCCCCAGCATACTCTGAAAATGGTAGAACCTAGTCTGCTACCTCTAGAACTACAATTGTGTATGCGGCATAGTAATAGGCTAACTGAGCAGCCTCATATCTCTACTCTATCTGAGATCTAGCTAGTGCCTCCTGTAATTCCTAAATCTCTCAGTCTCGCTTAGCCACACGGGTCTCCTGGATGACCACCTATGTACAGAAATCATCCCACTCCCTCGGTACCTATCTCACCCTCTCTCAAATCCTTCAGAGAGACTCCTATAACTGGGCTACCTATACACTAGCCTATGGGTCAACCGTAACAGTATTGGCCATGAAAATGTCCTCCCCCTGCTCAGTGGATCTCTCTTGATTGCCACTACTCCCTGCACCTGCATCTGACCCTATAGGTCTAGTAGGGATAGGAATCTGTGAGGTCCTTGGTCATACTATCCTCTCCTGCTACTGTAATGGTGGTTGCTACACCTGCTACTGTAATGGTGGCTGCTACACCTACTACTATAATGGCGGCTATTGTGCCCACTGCTGTGGTGGCGACTGCTATGCCTACTACTGTGGTGGTGGTTGTACCACCTACTGTACATGTGGGCCTAGGACAACATGATATGTGTATCTAGGGAATGGATGTGCTAATATATGATCCCTGTATGCAGGTGTCATCCCTTCATTTGTCACCCCTACCATGTAATCCCACCTAGCTAGTGGTACGTGTGCATCTATCATGCTCTAGCCTCTATCTAACTGCCTTTGCCAACCCTTCATCTCATCGGTGAACTGGGTGTAAGTACAAAACTCCTATGAGACATGTTGAGGTCTCCCAAACTGTCGCAATACTTGTGTCAATAAGAAGCACTCAATAATGCTGATAGTGCGCCCGATCAAAGGACATGAGCAAAACATATATGGCAACTCATGTCGTGCATCATCCCACACCTTAATGGCTATCCATGGCCACCATATAACTGCTACCATATCATCTATCTGGGCTCGCCACTACTCCATCTTACCTAGCGCTGGCTGGGTCATAAGACCAGTATATCTATAAATGTACAGCTCTAAGGGCTGTCGAGTATCATGGAAAATTGGTCAAAATATGGGAAGGTGCTCCCAGGCCCAGATCTATAAACTGACAACTCCTATCGCCATATTCCATGCACCTTGATACACAATCTCATGCATCTCGTGATACATCTGACCAAGCATACACTCGCCCCATCTAAATCTCACTGCTGGTGTAGCTAGCATCCTCTGCAGCATGCCTCCCTAGTCGCACTCTAATCCATGTTGACCTCGATCTGGAACTAGGTGACAACTCAAGAAAAGTGCCAAGACAACGACCAGTGGGTGATCTACTCCATACCTGTGCATCAAATCCTCCCAAGAGATGGATTGACCCATCACTAGATCATCCTAGAAGACTGCTCTCAGTGCCAGTGTGCCTAGCCTCAGCTGGGTGTCATACTCCATGCGAGCCCCATGGAATGGTACTCTCAAGATCCTGTAAATATCCTCAAGAGTGACAGTCATATCCCCCTACGGCAAGTGGAATGTGTTCATCTTCGAATGGAAATACTCAACCAGTGCACCCAATAGACCATGATTTACCCAAATATCAGGTGCATCACAAAGATATGACAATCCTAGCCCGTCGAGATGGGCACCATCAGCATCTAACAGTCTCTGCAGCAGCTCACCCATGATAGGATGGTGCGACTGGAACATGATATTAGGGAAGTAAACCTACAAAGCAAGTGAAAAAATTGGATCAGTACCTCAACATGAAGAATTTTCAAAGCAATGACAACAAATACAGCTATGGATCTATCCTGAACACAATCCTGAGGCATTCTAAGTGGCTGACCCTGCGACATAATAAATGACAGCTTTCAAGAAAGTACATGATTCCCATGCGAGGAAACTCTTTTCCTGCATGAGCTTTCTGCCTCGTGTGAGACAGGATCTCTCTTCGTGCGAGATTCCATCGCATGAGATGAAATCTCATGCGGCATCAGTGTGCACCTCACGTGAACTTGCGGAGGGGCCCCATGCGAGATAGCCCTAACCCGTGCGAGGAAACTAATTCCTTGCATGAAGGCGACCTAGGCCGGCGTGAGGAAACTGTTCCCTTGGGCAAGACTTGACGTGACATACCTTAAAAACTCTAAAAACATGCTAAAATGATCTTAAAAAGTGACAAAAATTTGAAATGCAGGATAATGTTTCGTTTACTTACAGGTGCATCATACTCTGATGGCCGGTTGTGTCATCAGGAGCACTCGAATTAGTGTGTATGCACAGGAATGCTATCAATATCAACTGGGGCCCTCGCCATCTCTAAAGTCAAATGTGACTAATGATTTGAAAATGACCCCTCCGGGCCTTATATAGCTTTTGACCATATTTTCAAAAGTGCTCCATTTTTTGCAAAAATTACACCCTTGGCTAAATGGACCGTTCTAAATCCATTTTTGTGATCGAAATCAAAATCTGACACTCCTAAGCAACTCGAAATCACATTTTAAAATATTTGGGACCAACGCGATTGGACACTTGTGTAGTCAACTTTTTGACATTGCTTTCTTGTCAGAATCAGCTCTCGTCATCATTTTCTCAGCTTCTTCAATCTTTTCATCAAAGTCAACTCTAGTCAATTCTAGTCAAACTTGGTCAACTATGGTCAAACCTAATCAACAGGACCTCCCGATCACTCTAAATCGATTCTGCCCTCTCTTGATCTATCTCAAATTTCTCTGGATCTTTGATCTTATTTCTATCTACGATTTCTCACTCTCAATCATCTTTCTGTTGTGTCATCTTTCGATTTTGCTCCCGAGGGGGCAGGATGATTGCATCATTGAATCTTTTCGCATCATTCTCGAATCAGTCTGATCTGAATCAAAAGTCCCCATTGCTAGGGGCATCTCATCACTTGGAGCATATTCAGTGTTTCATACCTTATGGTCAAAATTGGATATTCCATGATCTTGAATCTCTAGGGGCATCTTGATGCCTCACATTTTGTCATCTTATCATGTATCTTTCTAGGTATATGAGCAATCTAACTCAGATCCTCAAGTATCAAGCTTCATTCTAGAGATGATTCTTGAAATCTCATTAGTTATCGGGGCAATCTAACCCTAATTCCTGACAGTTATGCTTCATTATGAAGATGGCTCTCAAAATCTCTTTAGACCGTTATCTAGGCAAGCTAACTTGGATCTCGGAGGGCTAACCTTCATATTGGGGCAATCTAACCCTGATTCTGGAGATAGCCCTAAATCTTCTATCAGCGTACATTGGGGCAATCTAACCTCAATTCCAATCTTCTCTCAAGTGGTATTTGGACCATTATCTTTGCAATATAACTTAAACTTCGGAAGATCATGCTTCATTCTGAAGATAGTTCTGATTCTTGATTTGATCGGTGTCTTGGAAACCTAACCTAGACTTCCAAAATCTTCATCTTCACATCAGACTATTCTTTGAATCAATGCGCTGCTCACACATCAATTGAAAGAGGGGCAAAATGTAACACCCCAAAATTGGCACCTTACAATTCTAATCAATTTTGGTACATTTTCTCATCATCGAAGTCCTATTGTACTAGGCAAATTCTTATTCCTAATTGACTTAGTCTCAAATGTAGAAAACCTGAATTTTCATAAATCTCACATTATATTTAATTCCTAAATTATCAAGGTTTATTAGCTAAAAATCCTTATGACTAATTAATTTAATTCTAAAAGTCCTAAGTGCTTTTAAATTAAATTAATTCCACCCCCTTTAGCTAATACACATCAAAAGGAATTAAAAGAATTATTTGCTTATTTGAGTGAATTATCCTCAAAAGGAATTCCATAATTCCATATGAAAAGTTGCTCATGTGGCAATAATTCATTCTTTTAATTGAATAATTCCTTCAAAATTGTCTCACCTTCCTCCATGGAGATGAAGAGTCAGCCGTTTCTTTTCAAGAAACTCTTCATCCTCTTTCCAGGATTTTCTATATTATGGACCTCATTTTCTTCATTTGAAGAGGGGGCAATTTGAGAGCATCTAAACTATAGTTAATTTTTGTCTTGATTTTCTCACTTTTCAAGCTTTATTGCATAATTAGCTTATTTTCATTTAGATTAATAACATGTTGCATCTTAATGTAGTTTTGTTTACATATCTAATAGCTTAATTCTATCATCTTTTCAAGCTTTCTAGATAGAATATGCATTTCAATTCTTTAATTCTAATGGCATTTCTCATATAGAGTAATTTCAATTTTAGTTTTTATCATACTTTAAAATCCTCTATTTTAGCAATGGTCATGGTTGTTGGCTCTCATTCTGAGAGTAAATTTGACACCCCGACTAAATAGGAGGCAATAGGTCGATTCAATCAAGTTTGTGAAATGGACAATTCATGTTCATCTTTGCAAATTTGATGATTGAGAAAGGACTATGTTGGGTTTGTACCTGATTTAGAGGTCACATTCAGACACACAGAAGATTGATTTTGTTTCTCTTTACTTTTTTCTTTCTTTTTTTGATTTTTTGTTGTCGCCAAGGTGCCTGTTTACCAGGTTTTCACCAAGGTAGCCTTTTGTATTTTATAATTTTTTTGGTATTTTATGGATATGTAGATAGTTGCCTTAACCATTTGGAGCTCAAGCGTAGAACCTCCTGAGGTGCATGTTGTTTATTTCTCTAGGAAGCTGATCTCCTTCTGGTGTTGCTAGTTGGTATGCTTCATTCTTGGTAGAGTTTACAATGACATATGGTCCTAGCCAATTAGGCTCGAACTTTCCTGGTTTCACTCTCTCTGCTTGGTTTTGGTTCTCCATTAGGACAAGGTCCCCTAATTCAAAGGTTTGTGGCCTCACCTTCTTGTGATAGTTCCTTCTAAGGTGATTCTAATAGCCTTGTAAGTGGTTGAATGCATTTTGTCTTCTTTCATCTAGTAGTTCCAGTTCAATTATCCTTGCTACTCTGTAGTCTTCATCTGAAATCAGACTCTTCAATTATATCCTCAGGGATGAGATTTCTACTTCGAGGGGTAGGACTGCCTCTAATCCATATACTAGTGAGAAAGGAGTGTCTCATGTAGGTGTTCTCACACTAGTTCTATAGGCCCATAATGCGGGACCAAGTTGTAAATGCCAGTCTCACCCTGATTTGTTAACTTTTTTCTTCAAGATTTTAAAAATGATTTTTTTTGTCACTTTAGCCTGGCCATTCCCTTGAGGATAATAGAATGAAGAGAAACCTTGTCTGATTTGGAATTGTTCACATAGATCTTCAACATCTTTTTTTTGGAAAGGTGTACCGTGATCCGTTGGGATGGTTTGAGGAATTCCATATCGATAGATGATGTTGTTGAGTGTGGATATTGAGATTGTCTTTCCAGTTATGTAAGTGAGGTGAATTGCTTCCACCCATTTAGTGAAGTACTCCATTGTTGCTATGATTTATTTATGTCCATTAGATGAAGATGGTGTAATCTTGCCTACTAGGTTAAATCCACACATAGAAAATGGTAATGGTGAAGTGATAGGATTAAGTTCTTGGGTTGGTGCATGGATGAGGTCTCCATGAATCTGACATTTCCTACACCTTTGTACATACTTGTTTGCATATTTCTATACTATGGACCAGTAGTATCCCATGCGGATGATCTTTTTAGCTAAGTTGTTTCCACCTTTGTGGGTTCCACAAATTCCTTCATGTTCCTCGTACATAGCTCTCTGGGATTCTATGGAAGTGAGACATCGTAATAGAATCCTATCTAGACTTCATATATATAGAGTAGTTGATAGAAAGGTGTACCTAGAGGCTTGGCAGATGAGGTACTTCTTCTAGTTCCTAGACAAATTAGGAGGTAAGACACTATTTTGGAGGTAATTATACATGTCATGGTACCATGGGGTTTCAGGACCAACCAAGACACACATTGATTCTGTGATTGGTGCTTGATGTGATGGCATCATGAGTTTCTCCACCAAAAAATAGAATCTGGTTTCATTGCCTGGCATATCGATCAAGGATGTTATGGTAGCCATCGCATCTGTAGCTTTGTTTTGAGCCCTTGGTACTTGCTCGAATGAGATGAAATGGAAGTTAGCGTGCAACCTGTCCATCTGCTCTATGTATGGGATTAACTTCTCATCTTTTTTCATATAGTCATTGTTTACCTGGCTAATGACCAACTGTGAGTCTCCATAGACTTGAAGGTTCTTGATTCTCCATTGTATTGTCATCTTTACTCTGATAAATAAAGCTTCGTAGTCAGCCATGTTGTTTGTGCATGGAAAGTTGAGTCTGAAAGATTTGGGTATCACATCATTGTTTGGAGTGATGAGTATTATTCCTGCTCATGCATCATGGTTTGTGCATGACCTGTCAAAGTATAGTTGCCATATCTCTATTTTCGATTGTAGTGTTAGAATAGACTCATCTGGAAAGCCAAAAATGATAGGTTGATGATCCTGAATAGGTGCCTTTGCTAGTTGATGCACAATCACTTTCCCTTTGATGGATTTTTTGTCTACATATTCTATGTCAAATTTGCTTAGGATCATCACCCACTTTGTTAGTCATCCAGTGAGTGCAACTTTCCTTAGTAGATACTTCAGAGGATCAATGTGGGTTATCAACTTCGTTTGATGGCTTAACATGTAATGCCTCGGCTTTTGGGAAGCGAAGGCTACTGCTAGGCATGATTTTTCAATTGGAAAATAGTTAAAATTATATCCTACCAATGTTCTACTGAGATAGTAGATAGCTCTCTCCTTGCCTGTGTCATCGTGTTGTGCTAAGAGTATGCCTAATGTTGATTCAGTCATCGAGATATATAGAATTAATGGCTTACCTTGGACGGGTGGCACCAATATGGGAGACTTGAGTAGATAGTCTTTGAATATTTGGAACGCTTGTTCACATTATTCTGTCCATATAAATGTTATGTCCTTATGTAGTAGATACTGGAATGGATGGCACTTGTCTACTAGTTGGGCTATGAAGCACCTGATATATTGGAGCCTGCCCTGTAACCCCCTTAGTTGCCTTAGGTTGGTCGGTGGTGGCATGTCCAGTATTTCTTTGACTTTCTCTGGGTCTACCTCTATGCCTCGGTGTGACATAATGAACCCAATAGCTTCCCTGTGGTGACCCCGAATGCACATTTCTTTGGATTTAAATAGACCTTGTATTCTTGAATTCTTTCAAATATAGGTCATAATACTTGTAGATGATCTTTTCTAAGCATTGACTTGGAAAGTATGTCATCAACATAGTCCTCCATTGTCTTATGGATGAGGTCATGGAAGATGGTTGTCATGGCCCTTTGATATGTTGCTCCTACATTTTTTAGACCAGATGGCATGACATTCCAATAGTAGGTGCCCCATGCACATGTAAAAGTCATTTTGTGTTGGTCCTCTGGTGCAATCCTTATCTAATTATATCCTGAAAATCCATCCATGAGTGATAGCATCTGATGTCCAGCTATTAGATATACTATCATATCGATGTTAGGAAAAGGAAATTCATCCTTGGGACAAGCTTTGTTAAGATCTCTAAAGTCTGTGCAAATGTGGATTTGACCACTATGCTTGGTAACTGGTACCAGATTAGATATCTAGTCTACGTATGGGATTGGTCTTATGAATTTAGCATCTAGAAGCTTCTTCAATTTTGCTTTGACTAGTAATGCAACACGGGGATGCATCTTTCTCAGCTTCTGTTTGACGGGTTTGGCATTGGGTAACAATGGTAGATGATGTAATACAAGCTCTGGGTCTAAGCCTGGCATGTCTAAGTAAGACCATGCAAAATTAACCTTCATTTCCTTGAAGAAGCTAATGAATTATTATCTCTCCTCTGGGGTAAGTGATTTTTCTAAGTAGATGTTCTATGGGTTCTTGCCATCACCCAAGTTGACTTCTTATGTTCCTTCTGCTAACAATGTTGACTTCTCCTCTATCAAGGGGAGGAGTTCCTTCTTTCCATCTTCTAGTGCCTCAGTGAGGCTTTCACTACAAGATATGTCTTGTTTTTTCTTTTTATCATTTTTTGTGCCAGTAAGCGCCTTTTGGTTTTCACTTACTGATGATTCTTTTTTCTTTTTCAATTATTTTTGATGTCTCAAAAGAGGAGCTTCCTCCCCAAAATATGTTGATCTGTCAAGGTCGATGGAGAAACCTACTTTATGGTCTCCTAATGGAATTCCCTCTCTAAGTCCCATGAAGTCTACGATAGCCTCATCATTCTCAAAGATTTCTTTATCAAACTGTCCTTGTTGATCCCACTCTATCAGTTCTGGGTGTACAAGACATAGGTCCTCATGGTGGGTTAACTCTGTTTGGTTGAATGAGACAATGAAGATAGTTCCAACAAACCTGGACTGTGATGTGGACATACCACCTAATTAATTTCTATCGATATGTTTATCGATACAGGGTTGGTTGTCTATGGTTAATTAGTCAAACAGATCGTCAAGGTGTATGGTTGTGGCTGACCGAGGGGAATAGTCTTGGATTGATACTTCAGAGTCATGGATGGATCTCCACTTGTACTCATCAGAGTCTATTTCACTAGAATGCTCATCGGATGTCTCACTTCCCTCATTATCTTGGATCGCTTGGTCAAGGGTTAATCAAGAATAGGAAGTTCCCACTTCAGCTGGCAACAAATGTTGAAGTGTGTTGTTGATCAATATGTGTTCTGGGTTTTGCCCCAGGTGTAAATCTGCCACTTGTTCTGGGTCAATAGGTATGTCTTGGATAGGAGGACTAGATATGTCTTCTTTCCCATAGCCTAACCCTCTCTTAGTTCTCTGGGTTGGCAGTAAAGACAACTCTATTATACCTTGATGTCTTGCCCCCAGACCAGTGGTACCATCGTACCATCATACCCAAATTTTTGCAGCATGGTGAAGCTAGCTCCATAGGTTAATACGGGTAGGGGTTGTTGAAGTGTCTCTTATGGGTCTTGATACAACCATGTATTGATATCTGGATCAAATGGGTTCTCTTTTGCAATGTCTCCCCATCTGACAAAGGTTGTGGGTGTACACCTAAACAAAATAGGTTTCAGGGTTTCTGCTGTAATTGTGGGTTATGGCATGCCATATGTCCTTGGGCTCTGAGGCATGTTTGTGATAGTGAAAGTTTCCTTGTAGCTATATTCATCACATCCTTTGTCAGTAATATTAAATTTTCCCTCTCTTCTTGTGACAAATTTTGGAATTGAATTCGATGTGGAAGGGATACTTGCCTCTTGGTTTGATGGAACCTAGTTGTCAGAACTGCTTTGGACAACATTGTAGTATTGGAATGGGTTTGGATATCCTTCTATAATAATTTTTTCCCCTTGGTGTGGGAACTTGATGCACTAATGATATATGGAGGGTACAACCTGCATCTCATGTATCCATGGTCTCCCTAGTAACATGTTGTATCCCAATTCTAGGTCTAGGATCTGGAAGGGAGTGTTCTTGAAAACTGGACCAATCCTGACTGGTAGAATGATAATACCTTTGGAAGATCTCTCTTCTTCATCATAGGCTCTGATGTTGATTCTTCTTGTGACATCAATACTAGATTTAGAGTAGCCTAAGTACTTGATGACCTTTAAAGTACAAATGTTTAATCCAGCCCCACCATCAACGAGGACTCTTCGAATTGAATGTTTATGGACCTGTATGAGGAAGTGTAAAGGGTCATTGTGCAAAGGCTTGTGTTGTGGCACATCATGGTTTGTGAAGGTTGTATGCTTGTTGGCTGCTATGTGGCTCACCATTGTTTGAAATCTCTTAGGGGTTATGTCCTTTGGGATAGTTGCTTTTTGAAGTGCTTGGTCTAATGCTTGCTTGTGCTACAGGGATATGTGCAAAAGGTCAAACATGGATATTTGGGCAAGTGTGCACTTTAGCTGATCCACTAGGCTTGTCTGTGGATCTGAGGTTGCATGAGGTTTGACTAGTATAGCAGATGAGGAAGGCATTCCTTGCAAGACAAATTTTGTATGACATGTGGTTACAACACATTTGGCACCTTGGTCTCTGATAGTGATGGTAGCCACATGGGTATCTGAAGGGTTAAGCCAATTGATAGTGTTGTCACTATTGGCATAAGTGTAGTTGACCTATTTTGACTATCCACAGACCTAGAGAATTTTCCTTTATTGTAATCATAGAATGTGTCATTTAATATCGTATGATTAGTGGTGCCTTTTGTTTGGGTGTTGGTTACGTCGATGACCCTATGTCAATCAGATCTTGGGTGGAATTTTTCAATAGACAATAGTTGGGTGTCTTGTGTCCCTTCACTCGATGAAATTCACAAAAATATTTTTCATTGTACCACTTTGGTTTGATTGCACCATGTTCATATGCTCTGATTTCAGGGAGAGTCATGTTGTTGGATTGTATCAACTTTCTGATTTCAAGGAGAGTCATGTTGTTGGATTGTATCAACTTTCTTAAGGATGATTCTAACGACTCTCCTAATGGTGTGTAATCTCATTTTGGAAATGAAAATTGTGATTGGCGTTGTGTCTATGTAAGGAAACTCAGGTGCGGAAACAGCTTCCTACACTAATCTCTATAGGAAAGTATTGTGCAAATTATTTTAAATCCTTACAATTTCAGATTCGTTAACTACTTTAACAAAGATATTGCAACCACATACCATGAATATAGAAAATAGAGAATGACACAATGATATACCCTGGGGAAAACCTTTCAGTAAAAAACCCCAGCACTCCAAAACCTACACAATGTATTGATCAAAACTATTACAGCTTACAATACACTTGCAATGCAAGTTCTTTCAGAAGATTTCAAAACCCTTGAAGACAAATCACGACAGCATAAAATGTTCCAACAATACACTTGCATCACATCTCTTTGCAACCCTAACAAATGCTTATATCATGCACTTCACTTTTTAGGGCTACTCCAAAAGATAACCGTATTAGGGTTTTACCATTCTCCGAGAAAATAGGAAACCCAAAAAAAATTTCGAGGTGATGCCCCGAACCCCACAATTGGGGAAGAGTGTATAGTACTCAAATTTATCAGTTTCCACATGTCTTCACCTATCATTGAATCTTCCTAACATAGCTCTTACGTGTCATAGGAATCCGTCATAACCGTTTTAGCCATGATCTCCTTACACACAATTCAAGATGCTGACATATCAACATTATTTGCAAGAAATACATTTTACAAAACAAATAATAAGAATAGGAATTATCCAAG
>MU225068.1:3402553-3415913 GCA_018584345.1 Thuja plicata
TATAGGAAAGTATTGTGCAAATTCTTTTAAATCCTTACAATTTCAGATTTGTTAACTACTTTAACAAAGATATTGCAACCACATACCATGCATACAGAAAATAGAGAATGACACAATGATATACCCTCGGGAAAACATTTCGGTAAAAAACCCCAGCACTCCAAAACCTGCACAATGTATTGATCAAAACTATTACAGCTTACAATACACTTGCAATGCAAGTTCTTTCAGAAGATTTCAAAACCCTTGAATACAAATCATGGCAGCATAAAATGTTCCAACAATACACTCACGTCATATCTCTTTGCAACCCTAATAAATGCTTATATCATGCACTTCAATTTTTAGGGCTACTCCAAAAGATAACCATATTAGGGTTTTACCATTCTCCGAGAAAATAGGAAACCCAAAATTTTTTAGTCAAACTCCCCGAACCCCACGATTGGGGAAGAGTGTATAGTACTCAAATTTATCAGTTGCCACATGTCTTCACCTATCATTGAATATTCCTAACATAGCTCTTACGTGTCATAGGAATCTGTCATAACCATTTTAGCCATGATCTCCTTACACACAATTCAAGATGTCGACACATCAACATTATTTGCAAGAAATACATTTTACAAAACAAATAATAAGAATAGGAATTATCCAAGGTTGAGACACCTTATTCCTAACAGTCTATGGTTGATTGTTTGACACAATGGCTGCTTGGATAGGGGGGTTGATTTTGAGTGTGTGCTTGTGGAGTGAGAACCATGGGTTGTTGGTTAGCCATAGGTGCACCTTGCAGTGATACTTTTGGTTGTGCGTAGTTGATCATTTTCACATCAATGACACCATTAGTGGTGACTTTTTTATTTTTATTGCACCATTTAGCTTTATCTATTGTAGCATTGTTTGTATTCATTTGGGTAGGATCTGTAAGGACATCTTGTTTGACGAAGTTCTGCTCACAACAAACTCCTCGTTCAATGATTTTTTTAAAGTTTGGAGATAGCTACAATTATGTTGTAAATGACATATCTAGAATCAGATTGTCAATGAACATGACTATTAGGTCTTTCTCAAGTACATCATACATGATTATGTTTTCATTATTCCTCCATCTTTGTAGGAATTTTACAAAGGACTCTCCATCTTTTTATTTGATGTCACAAAGATCCTTGATGTTGACCTTGCACTCGATGTTATGATGGAAGTGATAGATGAATTTTTTGGCCAATTCACCCCAAGACAAAATGCCATGAGGAAAGTGTGAGAACCATTCCATTTCTAGTCTGACTAAGCTTTGTGGGAATAGTCACATTAAGTATGTCTCACCGTGTGCGACCTCGATGCAACTAGCAAAGAATTCTCAGATATGCTTAATAGGGTTGGTATTGCCCCTGTATTTGTCAAATTTTGGTATTGAGAAATGAGTTGGGAATGGAGTCGTGTGAAGGGAGTGATCAAAGGGGTATGGGTATAAATCCTCTATAGTGTAGGATTTAGTTTGCCCTTGATTTTGCATATCCATCATTTGGGTTTGAAGGTTCTACACTTGTTGGATCAGCATGTTTGTTTGGGACTGAGGATTATTTGTGACATTGTACCTCTGTGTTGTAGTGGGAATGAGGTTGCACCTCTATGTCCCTTGAGTAGGGACATAGGACCTTGTCCTTGGGACTTGATATTGATTTCCCAACACATGATTTTGATATGGGGGCATGTGATTGAACCAAGATTGATTCTGCTTTGTTTGTTTTTGGGTTTGAGATTGGTGTTGATGGGGTTGATGTTGTTGCTAAAGTTGGGATTGTTGTTGTTGAGGTTGAGGTTTCTATTGTTGGGGTTGTTGTTGTTTCTGTATGAGAAAAGGCCTAACCTTGGGTGGGCATTGACTGAAAGTCAGACCCGCAGAGATGGATCTCTGTGGAAGTGATGTATTGACCCTAAGGCTAGTAGGGACTGACTGAAACAGTGGAATGGTTGCAAAAGGGTTGTTTCTTGTTGGTGGAACTGAGGGTATAGAATGAGAGCTTGACTGGATAGGCCACGAGGCTAAGGGTTGAGGCACTAGTGACCATGGGTGCACTTTGTTGGGAGCTAGTCATGCTTTGCGTGGAAGATGTGCTTGTTTAGTTCGTAGAGCTGGTTTGATTGGACACAGTCTGTGTTGATGTTGTTGTTGTCAAGGATGGGAAGATTTGAGAGACCATAGGTTCTGTTTGAGAGGGTTGAGTAATGTTTTGACCTGCGAGAGGGTTTTCGGGCCATATGGTTGACACATTGAATTCAGTGGGGAGTTTGACTCCCTTCTTTATCAACATGGCTAAGAAACATTTAGGGTTCCTCTCTACAACATTGTCAACCACTTGCATGGAATAAGTGTCTTGTTCTATATCTACGAGCTCCTCTTCTATGACATTTTGGAACAAAGCTGACCCACGGGGATTCCCAATAAATAGAGTAGGACTTGTATTTATGAAAGGATCATCCTCTTTCTCTATTTCCCAAGCGGGGAATCTATTGATATAAGACTCATCAGGTTGAGTTTTAGCCTTCGACCTTGTGTAAGGCCCTCCATTAGGTGTTTGAGACATAGTGTGGTCCAAATTTTGTGACTAAAACAAGTGATATAAAGCAAACAAAAAAGGATAACCTTTCTAGGAGAGTCTGAGTTATGTTTGGACAAGGGTAATTCTAAGGACAGATGTTGATTTATCTTGATCTCAAAGATTTGATGATGTAAGAATAAGATTGTCGACTATTTCCTGGGACAAAGTCATTGATAGAGATATGATGATAATGAGATAACGTGATCAAGATATTTTGAGTCTGAACTTTTGAACTAACAATGCTTGGACGATAATCATGCTTTCAAAGAATGGATGATCTTTAAAGTTTAGAGATTCACACAATGTTCTTCACATTTTTATGGGATAGACACTGATATTTTACACAAAATGAAGAGTATTTTCAAGGTTTTTAGGTCAAAATAGGTGTTTAAAGTCTCTGTTCAAGTGCAGAAAAACTCCACCAATTGCGCTAAAGTGACAGGTTGATTGCGGTAATCTATGACCAATTGCGATAATAAATAGGTTAAGTGTGGCAATAAAAGGGACGATTGCGGAAAACTTCCATTAATTGTGACAAAATGTAGGCAATTGCGGTAAAGGGGAGATAGTCTCAAAAAAGACTAACAAATGACTTTACTATATGATAGAATTGATTTTTAGGAACAAGGCTTCTGATTTGCAAAATAGTTTGATGTTGACAACCCTAGACTTTAACATGTTTGACTTTTTTTGACAATTTTGATGTTGGTTTTGCATTTTGGAAACTCATCAAAGAACAAGCACAATGGACAATGTGTTTTGTAATCTAGCACGAGTTTTGACACAAGGACAAACAGATTAATCTAAGGAAAATTTTTGGTTGTCAAATATAATATTATAGGCCCAATGCTTGAATGTTTGTTAGCTCACACAACAAGGACACGAAGGTCCATGACGTAGGTGCCTATGTTTTTGTTGTTGCCAGGTATTGTTGTCGTGATAATGAAGATCTCTTTCACTACACCAATACCTTGGAACACATATGTTGGGAATCTTGGGGGGAAATTCTGCAACCCCTTGCACTATAATAAGGTATCCGTTCAGAGGTGAATCAGGCTGGCCTCTATTTTAACAATGTTCTAGTAGGGTCCATGGCGTCTATCCAATCGGTTTGTATGTGTGTGACTCACCTAAGAGCCTAGTTGACCACGCTGGATCCTTAGGGATAATTCACCCAATCCATACTATCATCAGCACACCTTGACTGAGCTTGGCTAGATATAAAATGAAACTTTGGTTCGCATCTTGTTTATGTATCGATCGGAAGGATTTACCAGTTTAAGGTCATTCTCCAAGGAAGAAGCACATTCCTTGGACAGGCCTTTCTAAAAAGTATAAAGTTGTTTAATCTAACAGATTGTGCAAGTATACCAAAAACTCAAGAGACAAGGTTAATCGATTAAACCCCAAAGATGAAATGTGAACTAAGCTAAACCACCATACACTTGCACAAGTGTTCAGTTTTAAGCCCAAAAGTAGGTGTTGATTGCTTGTTCATTTTTAATGCCCCAAATTTAAAATGTTTGTTTTCCTTTGTTCAATTCTTAACCTCCACGTCAATTTTAAGAACCAATATGTAAATGTGAGGTTGTGATGTTTGGCATGCAATGTTTTTTTTAAAGCACCAAAATGACAATGAGTGATTTTTATGTGGCTTTATTAAATTTTTTTCCATGCCACAAGCTGAAATGATAAGTTAGTACCACAAAATGTTGCAATCAAGAGGTGCTTTTGACACAATTGATACTCACAATGGCCTACTTTCCTTTGTGCTTAGTGATTTGTCCTGTCCTGCACAAAAACAAAGAAAAAGTTTGATTTTAAACAGAAAAGTAGAGAAATTAGATCAGATAAGGCATAATTCTGTCAATTACGATAAACCACTGTCAATTGCAGCAAAGCACTATTAATTATAGAAAAGTGTTGTTGATGGAAATAAAACACTTTTCATTGTGGAAAAGCACTATCGATTGCGACACAGATCGGTTGATTGTGGCAAACTCTGCTCGATTGCGGTAAACTAATATCGATTGTGGTATAGATCAGGCAATTGCGGCACAAAGCAAAAAAATAGAATTGTGAATAACCATAAAAATTCTACAAAACCCTTACAATAATTGCAGAAATAAACTAGATGATTGCGGAAATATTTTGTCAATTGCAGTAAAATACCAACGATTGCAAAATTACATGTTTATCGACAAAAATATGAAAAAACAAATCTGCAACCTTACAACCGTGGCTAAAAGGTTATGTCTGTCATCTGCAAGTGATATTTGGGTTGTTTGATTCACGTCGAGCTCACCAAAATGTAGGTAATGGATCAAAATCTATAACACTCTTGATTTAACGAGGGGTTAGTAGCACTGATCTGCAATGGGGGAAATCGATAAGAAACAAGCTACTAATAACAAAATTGCAAATCAATGAAATGTACAAGAAAATAAGATGAAAAAAATGAATGCAAAACCAATTTCTTGAAGCTTCTATTGTCTCTCTCTACTCCTAAAATGTTGTTTGTGTGATGCTCAGTATTGGTGAGGGCAGCGTCTATGACTTGGGAGCGTCGAGAATATGATATTGAATTGCTTTGTGATTGCAAGATGGCTTGATGCTTGAACCAATCTGACAAAGTAATAGTGCAAGTAAGCTTGAAATCCTAGATCCCTCATATGGCTATGAAGGGTTTGTTATATAAGAATTGAGAATGAGATGAATGGTTGAGATCAATCCCAGAGATAGGAAGATGAACGATTGAGATCAAAGGGAACTGGAGAAGCTATCAGTAAACTCAACCTCTTTAACTGAGAGAGAGGATATATAGTTTGGTTAACTGAAGAGCTAATTTTGAGTTACCTTTTAGAACTGAAGAGGTGGGTGGAGTAACCCATGTGATCTGATTAGGTGTTATCTCTTTGAAGATAATTGAATATTTAATTTATTTTTGAATTTAAAGTTTTCAACATATGAGATAATTGAATTCTTTTTTGATTGAGAATTGCATTATTGAATGAAATTAATTTAATTGGAAAAATTTAATTAGTAAGTTTAAATATTTCAATTTAAACTTTAGGAAATTGACTTTAATTAATTTTATATTTTTTTCTCGGTAATAGATGATATTTTATTTATAAAGTAAACATTTACATACTTAGCTTGAAACAGATAAAACCAATTAAGGCCTATGGCCATTTACAACATAAAAATGCCTGCTCTTTTAGATCTTTTTCAAAAATGCAGTTGCTTTCTAGTGAAAATTACAGACTTAAACTGTCTAGCATTTAGAATACTCATCCTATATAGGGCTTCATCAACATAGAAGCTAGATTTAGAAAAAAAATTGGTTGTTCTACCACATTAGCCAGCATTCATACAAAAAATATTTCCCCATTGTTTAGGCAGCCCCCTCATCTGCATCAAATTTCCTCGCCCTTTGCAGGAGGCCTGTCCTTGCCCTTCGCAGGTTTTCACAGGTTTGAACTCTTATCACCGCTGCTTGAATTTATTCATTTTTTTGTATCTCCTTCTTCACTTTCTCCCATTCATCATGGACTTGTCTCTTATAATCAACACTTCCCTCTAGTCCTACCCATCTGATGAAAGGCACCCTGCAATACTCCTTGGATTCATATTCATCTGCAAAGCATTCAAAAAAATCAGACCCAAAGCCTGGCACTACCCATTCCAAGATGGAATCAAGGCCACCCAACAAGTCTTCAGCAAAGAGGGCTTCCACAACCCATTTCACCACTTCAATAGGCTCTCCTGATTCGAGCCCCCAGACAATAATCATTGAAATTATTGTTGTTTTATCCCTTCTCATCAACCAAAAATCTTGAAATTTTGGTCCAAGCACTCCTATAACTACATTCACCATCTCATCTGTTTTGATTTTAACCAACCCTAAATTCTCTTTACTAGCAGCACCCTGAAAATATTTCATTTGGCACTTCATCTCCACCATGAAATTTGCATGCATTGTTGCTCCACTTTGAAGAAAACCCTACAAAAAATAGTTAACAAAAACCAAACAACAAGCCAAAATCGCTCAGTGTTATGGTAAAATGAGTGCAAGTATTGCCTTTAATCGACACTCAATCATCATTTCAAATTGCACTTCTTGCATCCATCTGTCATGTTCATCATTCTTCATTTAATGCAGTAAGAGACATTGTCCTCTACATCCACCATGATATCATTTTCGCGTGTGAGATTTCTTTCATAGAGCAGTCATCCAATCAATCATGAATTAGACGCCGCCAAAACCTCTCCCTAAACATTCCTTTAATGCAATTTTCAGCACAGCTTTTAATTTTGACTTCTCATCCCACAAAGGACAATACACCCTGTCATCACCGCTAATATCATATCCTTCCTACCCATTGCATCTTAAGTGAAACTTTTCCATGCCTTCGGCATTATTAAAAGCTATATATCACACATACTTTTAATTTTAACTTTATTAGTATCTTTATTTTAAATATAAAATATGGTTTAAAGAGACGATCTATTGTGTTGAATATTTTCAAAAGCTAAGTCACCCACCGTTTCAAAATTTATTGCCCATTTTGAAATTTTGAAAGGACATCTGCCTTAGTATTTCCCTCCTAATAGGTGTGAGTGATTCAAAAATTGTCAAAGGTCTGGAGAATACCAAATAGATTATGGATTAAAGTTTGCAAGTGTCATGCCTTCATTTGACCGTTCTTGATTGCATTGATGATAACAAGAGAGTCCCCTTCTAAATTTAATTTCTGAAAACCTAAAGTGGATCCCATCTTTGATTGCTAGTACAGTTGTGTTTCCTTCTGCTACATTATTTGTGCCTTCCTTTAGCTTTTGGGCTCCAAAAGCCAAAGTCTCTCCCTTGTGATACCTTAATATTACACCAGCTCCTGATGGCCCTAAGTTACCCTTTGAGGCCCCATCAAAATTTACCTTAATCCATCCCTCTTCAGGGGCCATCCATGTGACTGCTTCACGTATTTTGCACTTCTCCTCTCCATAGGAGCTTTTTTGACCATTCCTGCATTTTAAACTAGGCCATACCTTTTGTAAATTTTGATCCATTAATGGAAATTAATCAATTAAGGTTAATTAATTAAATAAAATTAATTATTTAATTAATTTTGGAGATTTTATTAGATGATTCGGGGAATGATTTTAGAATAAAATAGATGATTAATTAATGATTAAAAACCCATTAATTAATAGATGAAAATTAGTTTTGTTAATGTAAAGTCACAAGTTTGTCCATTTTAGGGTGTCTACAAGTAGTTTCTAATGATTTATGATGAATATAGAAGATATTTTTAATTTACTTAAGATTATTTGAGTTTGTGCATATGGTGAAGAGAGAGATATGGATATGGAGAGGAAGAGGGAGATATATAGACATCGATAGAATGGGAGGGAGAGAAATAGAGAGAGAGGATAAAGAAATAGTGAGATTTAGAAAGAGGTATATATATATAGTAGGAAAGATAAAAGGGAAGAGAAAGATGGAGAGAGAGGGAGTGGGGATGAGAGAGATCAAGAAGAAGATAGCGACATGGATGAAAATGGAGAAAGAGAGGGAGGGATAATGCCTAAATAAATTGAAATTACATATATGGAATTTAATGAGTACAAATTTTGGGTCTTAAAGTTAGAAGTAAAATCAAAATTTAAATAAAATGAAATCCGATAAAAGATAGAATGTCATCCACATTTTATTTATTATTTAATTCAACTCTTATATATATGAATAATTAGTAGTAATATTATTTACAATTTATAATTTATTATTAAAACCTTAATATATTATTAATCGATATATATTTTAAAAATAAATAATATTTTATTAAAATTTTATATATAATATATATTAAAATAAATTATTTATATTATATTATAAATATATTTATTATTTACATTATATAAAAAAGTACAATATAATATTATCTACAATAGTAAATATAATAGAAACCAATAATTGTTAATATTTTTTCAAAGATAGGAAAATTGGTAACTAGGCTTTTAAGGTTTTCCCTAAAACTGATGAAGAGAGGGTTATGTTAATTAAAGGAAATGTGGATTATGTTAATATCAGTAACTTAAGCTCCTCTAGGCTCAAGTCTTGAAGGCTATCATGGAGTATTTCACCTTAGATGGAAGATAATCTAGGGATTATGTTATGCCCTGCATACCTGTCCCTACATTTTGTAGGCAAAATGTTGGGTCCCCCTTTTCACTTTTTCTCTTCTCTTGTTGTCTTTTTGTTTTCTTTGTTTTCCCCTTCGGGCTTTGCTTCTGTGAGGGTTGTCTTTCTTTTGTTTTTGTCTTATTGTGTCTCTGAGACCCGGTCCCAGAGTTTGTTTGTCCTTTCCAAGCCAGATTCTGGACTCCGGGATTCTCTGCCATCCTGTCTTCTTTTGCAAGGAGATTTGATTGCATGGAATCCCCAGGCCCGGATTCCAGAGGTTCACTTGTCCCAGAGTTTGTGGAAAGAATGCAACCTATTCTTTACCCTAAGGGTATAAATACAAGTTACCTGTCATTTTCACATTTACCATGATTAAAATACTTAGAGCACTCAGAGAAATTTTAAGGCAATTAAACAATAAATTGCTCCATGTGTTTAGTGGCTAGTTGAATGTTGATTCACGGTTCTTGCTCATGATTGTTCGAAGGTGATCTTGTTGCAGAGCATTCCTTGTGCTCGCCTTCCCTACCTTCTTCGCATTTCCAGGTTGGCTTTCATTTTTTCTTCCTTAGTTCTCTGTTTCTCTAGTTTTTTGTCTTTTGCTTCCATTGTGCTCATTTTTGTTTTGCTTTTGCTTTCATTCATTTTCATTCCCACCTTTGTGTCTTGATTTCTGGTCACCTCCTTTTGGTGGGTTGTCTCTACCAGAGGGTTGTCTACCCTCTATGCAGTTGTAATCTAGTGTATATATTGTACATTATCGTATGGTAGCTTTTGTGCCTTTGTAAATTCTATGCATTGTGTAAATATTTGATAAATATTATGTATATATGTCATTTTTGTTCTGTGAGATACATTTTGGCCCTCACAGAACATCGACCCTCTGTAGTTTAGTGTGTATATCTCATGCATGCTGGAGATTTACTTATGGCAGCTAGTTGATTGTATGTTTGTCATTGATGACAACATATAATATACAGTAGTGTTATGTATGTACTTATTAGAATAATGTTATCAAGCCTTGCATAGTTATATTCATGTTGTAGACATGTTGTTTATGTTTTGTTCATACACATAGACTCAGATATGAAGTTTAAGTTGTGTTGTGTAATTTTGTTAATGCCAGTTACAGTTTCTGGGGTTTATTTGTATAGAGCCAACGTATTGCATTGGTTCTTGAGTTGCGCCTATCTTCGGGATATGCATGTGTATATTCAATTTTAATTATGAGTTGAAGATAGTTATCTAAAGGTGCCAAATGTGTTTTAACAAGATTGCAATGTTAGAGTTAATTTGGTGAGGCCAACTTTGTAAAGTGTCGTGTCTATTCAGTTTATATTGCGCGGTTGTAATTATGCTTGCGTGATTGGTTAAGCTGACAAGGATGTTATGAAGAGTTTTCTAACAAGTCCCTTGATCTTATACTTTGAGGAAGATACTTATAGTAGTTCATTTGTGGAACACAAAGTGCGAATGAGAAGATAAGAGACAAAAAAAAGTACAAAGTAGAATATCAGTTGTGTTCTATTCATCAAAGATCTATGTGAAGAAGGAGTAAAAGATTACAATACATTGGAACTAATCAAGACAATAGGTCTACTCTATAGTTCATCATCAGATGTAGTGCATATCTATTCTACAAGAAAGTTGTAGCCTTCACCATTGAAGTAGTGAACTTTTGGACAGTGAGTCCTCACCCTTAACAGGGTTATTTGTAAAAGACTCCTAACAGGGTCAGACCCTTAACCAAGTCACTATACTTATTGCATTGTAAAGAGAAACTCCTAACAGTGTTGCAAGATCTTCTAACAAGGATTATTATAAAGAAGTATAGTTCATTGTGGGTGTTAATTCCCACCGGGGTTTTTACCATTTGGTTTCCCCGTAACCAAATTGTGGTGTTGTCTATTGTGTTATCTGAATGTGCATTTACTTTATTGTATTCTGGAGTTAATAAAAGAAAAAAAATTAAATTAGCTAATAACTGATTCACCCCCCTCTCAGTTATCCTTTGGGACTATTCTAACAATGCATATCCTTCCGACTCCTGTCGATCTTGTCGTGCTCCATCACATTTTGAACCATCTTGTCGAGCTCATCGAGAGGAAGTCACCATGATTCAAACTTGGTACCTTGTTGGTTTGAGCCATGGTGACTTTCTCTCTCTTTTTTCGTATCACCTTAATGGCGGTATTATTTTGCCATGAGTGGGCAATCAAACCCCATCCCATCTGGCATTCAATTTCCCCTGTGTCAGCCCACTTATTGCCATTAATGTCATTACGTCACCTGTCACATGGCAATGTGACGTCCTATGTTAGCCAAGTATGGCTTCCTACTGGTTACGTTGACAATGGCTAGTTCTTCTGGACTCTAGGTGCAGGGGCCCCTGGGTCTTTATTACATCTTTGTCACTTAGTCCAATACCCCGAAGCCTCGGGATGTTTATCAGGATCCAACTCATGTTTATCTTAAATACTCTAGGATTTTGATATATGCTAACACTTTTTGGATAGGTGCAAAATGGTGATGATTTCCCCAAAATCCACAAAGTTATTATTATTATATCATGTATTAATGGTTCTCTAGTCTTGCAGGTTGCAGATAGTTGGTCAAAATGTCTGAAGTGATCACTCCTCTTGATAGCCCAGAGCTACCTGCTACCTCCACTCAGGCGGCCACAAAAACCAAGGTTGAAAAGATGCTAGCTAAGCTACCACTGACCTCAAAATAACCAAAGGAGGGCATTCTCATGGGGTCCAAGGTGGACTCCAAAGTGCAAGAAATAACAGACACAGAGCCTAGACTTTGGGCTGAAATGCAGGGCTTAATTCAAGCCATATACAGACTGAAGGCTGACGGAGATAACATGGCCACCCACTTGGCTGCCTCTGGCATTATTAAGGTTGTGAACTTTTCCTACTCAGTGTAATCACCAGAATTGATACTTCAACTGGAAACACTGTACAATGCACCTACTCAGACTGTTCTGCTCGCCGATCCCTGACCGTTACAATACCCAACAAAAATTGTCAATCTAGATGCAATAACTTTTGCCTTAGGGCTGGGGATTCCACAATTCAAGGGGTCCATCATTCTAAATCAGGCCAAGTCATTATAGGAGTTCAAGGAAGTTTCTCTCATCTCCCGACAATATCTCAACACTCAGTGGTTGAAGTCCCCAAAGAGGGACCATAAAAAGATGAAGTTGGAAATTCCCCACGGGGATTTCAAAGAGCCCATTCAGGTGGGCATTATATTTTTATGCAGGATCTTTGAACAAACCCATGCCCTAGATTTCTCATCATGGATGTACTACTTTCTTTACTTCATCACCACCCACAACCAGACTTTCAACTAGGCCGCTATTATAGCCAATCATGTGGACACGCAGCTGAAGGGCGTCATCCGGAGTTCTAAATTCTATATGACATCTTACATGCTATGGGCACTGGCCCAAAAGAGACTGGATTTCCTAGGTTTAGGAACAGTGGGTGATCTTGGAAATAGGTTGGGCCAGTTAACACCTTGGGATCATTATCCCCAGATCTAG
The DNA here is from genome assembly GCA_018584345.1 of Thuja plicata. NCBI lineage: Eukaryota > Viridiplantae > Streptophyta > Pinopsida > Cupressales > Cupressaceae > Thuja > Thuja plicata. Next base: position 3,414,891 of record MU225068.1, read on the forward strand.
TGGGAACTCGATTTCCTAAATTTTTGCAGGGTAAACGATGCCTTCATTTACCAAAACATTTTGACACTTACTCGAGACTCTGGGTACTGGTTATCGCAGGAGGCGATGAACCTCGTCAGGACTTACGGCCATTATTTTATTCAGTTCCAGTAACACACATACATTCTGGTGACTGGCTTCTCTAGGAAACCCTATCTTCTTCCCCGGTATTGTGGGGATAAAATCATTCTTTTGGAGTTATGTTGGTAGATCCTAGAGTTGCATGCCTTATTCACATTGAAAAAGGTCACTTATGTCCCATTCCCAGTTTCTTGTGGGAATTATACGTGTAGTCTCGCTGCAACAAAGGAGGCAGATAGTGAGTTGAAGAGCATGGGACTGGTGGAATTCCACCACACTAGGAAAAATAATGATCTTCTAGGCAAGATTGCCTTGGCACTTCCCCGGGCATCCCCGCCACATAAGGAAGGCATTGAAGATTTTTGGGTGGACTTTTAGGACAGTTTTGATCTCCAGGCCCGCCAATATTCACGGATGTCCAAGGGACTTATGAAGGTACTTGACCTTTAGAATTTTCTGAAGGGTTTCCAGATGATGGGCCGCTGGAGGACCCAACATAAAAAGGGAAATGATTAGACAAGTTGGACCTTCCTCTAGTGGATTGGGCCTCCCAAGAGGATTTGATGATTGAGGGAGTATGCCACCCCATTCTGGAGGCCATTCATAGTTTTTTGCCTGGGTGTGTCCCAATAGCACCCGGAAGGGACCTATTGTTCAAAGGTCTGCTTCAACTTCCACTGCTGCCATTGGACCTAGGACAAGCAAGGGGAAAGAGAAAGAAGATACCCCAGCTAAGGTGCCTCTCCAAGGCCCAACCCCCATAATGGTACAGCTATAGAAATGTAAGGAAACTCAGGTGCGGAAACAGCTTCCTACGCTAATCTCTATAGGAAAGTATTATGCAAATTCTTTTAAATCCTTACAACTGAATAGATTCGTTAACTACTTTAACAAAGATATTGC
>MU225068.1:3425252-3435562 GCA_018584345.1 Thuja plicata
TCCTAACTCACAAAGTTTATCCATTAATTCCCTTCCCAGAGGCCTGATATCTGAAGGTATTTCCTGATAGATCTTTATCATTCTCATGAACAAATGTAGTGCAAGTTCACCTTTATATCTTTCCAAAATGAAGAATATATCCAAAGGGGACATGTAAGATTCTTCCTCCAAAATATAATTTGGCTCTCTTCCCTGTTCATAGCACATGTCTTGTTCATAACACATGTTTTCTTCTTCACCACTGGCATCATGAAACATATCAAGAAACCACAGCTCAAACTGTCTACATGATGAGATCGATTGTGTGGGTAGTGATTCATATACTTGTCTGGCATTATCTTTTAACGTCCTAACAAATAGCCTCATCACATAATCCTCTGTAGAAACCTCATAATCTTCTATGAATGTATAAAATGCATCCAAGTGTTGTAGTGTCGATTCATCCCATTCTCCATGAAAATTTGGTAGAAGTTGTAAAATTTTAGGGGATAACTTATTTGGGATGCATTGAAATCTCCTAAGATCCAATGGCCTAATACCATCTAGAATAAAAGGCTTTCTTTGAAATGATGGATACATTTGAAAAAACAATCCACCATCTCCTTCTGAGTCTTCTCCCTCAGTAGAGTCAATGACTAAAATGCTTTGTTCAATAGAGTCACCACCTTCTTATCAGAAAGAAAATACTTACTATCTTCTGAGTTATTTTCTCCCAGTAGAGTCTTAAATATATCACCAGAGCTTCGAGGTAAAATAAGAACATATTATTTTGAACAATTCCCCAGCAGATTCGCAAATTTGTTGGTGCTCAAATCGATAGATTAGATTTCCTATGGACTTGCCAATCCAATGTTGGGAAACCCAAGTGATTTGGCCAACTAACAAGTCACAACCAAGGCAAGGTTAGAACTTCTACAATTCTAGTTCTACAAAACTAAGGCTGGTAGGACTATACCTTGACTTATCCTTCAAGTTACAAGGCTTTTTATAGAAGATAAGTAACACTTCAACCTTCTCCCTTAAGTATGGCAAGGCACTTGAAAGAAATATAATTGAAAGCAATATATCATGAATTGTAAACTAAAATACTTTAAGTAATTGAAAGAATGTTTGTTAAATGTGTATGTAATTTGAAATGAATAGATAGATAAGATATCACAAAACTATAAACAATGAACTAAATAACTATAATCGAAATAAGCAATAAAGACCAGTGCCTTAATTAACTATGGGCAATAGAGTCACTATCATTCCAATCTTATGTTCAACCTCAGAGACAGTTTTACAAGAAAACTTATCACTTCAAAGGTGTTATGGAATGTACCTGCAACCTAAAACAAATTCAAAGATATTTCAAAAGGGTAATACTTCTCAGATAACAGTCCAATTGATTGAGGCCTCAATCAATAGAATTTAACCATGCAAAATGAGAAAACCAATTGAAAATATAAACTATATTGAATCAAATCAAGAAGCATGCACATAAAACTATCACTTTGAAGAAGTTCTATTGGTTTATCCAAGGGACTAATTGTAAAATGATTAATGAAACAATTGCATATATGAAGAAAAAAGACTTATCTTTATTGATTTTAAAGAAATAGTACATCCAGGTCCATGTTATAGTTGTTGATTAAAAACTATCCAAATATGTAAAATTGTATTATATTGTATTGTATTTTCTTTACATTTTACATTATGTATATATATGTGTTTGAGTGGCTTTCACACCTTTTTAGGGTGAAATTAAACAACTCTTATTACAAATTATTTTGAAAAAACAATAAACTAACTAAAAAATAACTACCTAACTTTCGGATTTGGCTTTGGTCAAAAATCCAAAATACCTCATGAAAAGATAATATTTCTGCTGGAGATAGGAAATTTGATTTCCCAAACTGGGTCATTTTTAGAATTTTAAAATTTGACCATCTTTTGAAGGCTTCGATTAGTTAGTTCTATTTATTTGTGTCATAATGCTTCCTTCCTTTGATCTTTTTTCTAATGGAGAAACATGCTTCTTGATGATTGATTGGGACTTCTAAATTATCAAAATTTAGGGTACCACCAGGGGAGAAGAGATAATTAGGGTGAACTCGACATGCTAAGAGAGGCCACCAAAGCAGTAGAGGCCCAGTACATTAAACAAGGCTAGAAGTTAAAGGAGGAAAGAGAAACCAATGCAAATCTCCTCGCACTTTTGGCAGAACTTACACAGCCTTTGGCCGAAATCCATCTAGAAGACTCTTCCTCTTGATTTCTGCTTGCACAGGGTGACATGGATTCTCTCTGGGCCATGAAGAAGAAGGCGCAGGTTGTGGACGAGTGGGTCACAGAGCAGATAACTGCCATAAGACAATTCCTAGTGGTGTCCCTCCCAGATCTTTACTAGATCAACATCCTCCTCAGCCAGGAAAATGGCTCCGCTATTATATGGGAGGAAGACTTGGGGAAGTATGAAAAATGGAAGGCCGTGTTAATCTCTAAGTTATGTTGATGATTAGTGACCAACACTTAGTCATTTCATTAGGCAGTTTTAGTTGGCTATCACTTTGGCTGAGCTAAAACTATCCAAGGCCGAGCAACATTGCTGAGCTGAGTGATAGTGTCGAGCCGAGTAAAGACAAAGATGTTAAATGTTGAGTGACAGACAGAAAAAGTACCGAGCAGGACACTTTTTGTATACTTGTCAGGAATGGTACAAACTTTGAGGATAAGTGATCCGACCGACTTGTATAAGCTTTTTGGGCTGACATTGTATGCATTTAATTTTCATATACGGAGTTAGTTATGCATTTAATTGTTTTATCCTATGCATGACTCATTGTAAGCATTAATTGTTTTACCATCAAGGCATGGATATCAGATCTTGATCGTTGATCTAGATCTCACTATCAGATTTGTATGGATATATTAGATTGCTTCAAAACCCTATTTTGTATGGATGCATGGATGTGCAAGAGGATGAAGAGTAATTGTTGAAGTGACTGCATTTTGTGAAATGCACAGAGGGTTATTTTTTTTAGAAGCAGAGATCAAGCTAAGCATAACAGAGTGAACAACAGAGTAAAGATATATCAGATTATAAGATCAGAAGAGATGCAGAAAAGAGGAGATCCATCATCAGCATCAGAGTGCATATCGAAGGATCAATACTTGAGACTTTCTAATCATTGTATCAGGTGTAAATCTCTTAACAGAGTGGTTTTAGCAGGCCTTTATTTATCTCTTAACAGAGTGCTTACTTCATTGTAAGTTTAAATCATTTAACAAGGTAGATTGTAATGATCTGAAGCTTTTAACAGAGCAGACCTTTAACAGGGTAGATTACATTTTGTAATCAAACATTGTAACCTTAATAGGTACACTTTATTACTACAGCAGTGAAGACTTTTGTGGGTATCATCCCCACCCCAGTTTTACCTATTTGGGTTTCTGGGTTACCAAATTATTGTGTTATGTGTTACTTATTTCATGGTGTGGATGCTATCTAAGATTACATTAGATTCATTTATATATGAATGTGGATCAACTTTATTTAAGTGTTTAATTTTGAAGATCTGATTCACCCCCCCCCCTAGTATCTTGCTTTCCCATTATTGTATTTCCAACAATTGGTATCAGAGCTAGAGTTCTCTAAAAGGTTATAATCAACTTGAGAATACAGATCTTGAAATGGAGATCTACAAGATGGGTAAAGTCATTGAGAATCAAAAGATTGATGTTCAACTAGCACTCCAACAGCTTGAGTCCGCAAGACAAGAATTAAAGAAGTCCTTGGCTGCAAGGAAAGATTTGGCCAAACAGATGAATGACACTCATTATCAAGAAGAGGACACTACAAATCTATTTTAGAATGGAGATTCTACTAAGAGCGATGCAGCAATAGCAGATCTACTGGAAAAGAACAGTGCACTATGTGAAGAAGTCAAAAATCTAAAAAAGGAACAAGAAGCCCAAACAATAAGAATGTGTGAACTTGTTGAACAGAAAAAGAAAGCCGAAGATGAAAAGGCTATGACAGAAGAAGACAAGAGAATGCTGACTACCAGACTTGATGAAAGAACACATGATGTGCAAACCATGATAGTCAATCAAGTCGACATAGAAAATCAAATACTACTTGCAAATCAGGATATTAGCAAGAAAGACTTGGAGATTGTTAATCTTAGATCTGAGAATAGTCAATTGAAGGATGAATTGAGATCTGAGAAAGAAATCAATAATAGAGTGAATGATCCAAGTGCAACTATGAGCTACTTTGAACAATTGGTGGAAGCATCAAGAAGGCCTAAAGATTCTTCTGGGTTAGGTCACACTGAACAACATACAACCACTGGAGATGGAGAATCATCTAAGATAGGTGAAAGAAAAAATGCAAAACTGAGAAATAAGAAACCTATTTGTCACCACTGTGGAAAATCAGGTCATACAGCAAACATATGTCGGAGCAAGAATGGTAAGTCTAATCCTAACACTAACTTTAATGGTTATTGCTTTAACTATAATAAGTTTGGACATTAAGCACGTGAATGTAAGGCAAAGGCAAGAAAAACACCTAGACTCAATGGAAATTGCTATAATTGTCACAAATTTGGTCATAGAGCACAAGATTGTAGATCCAAAGGTAAACAGTAGTGGACATCAAAGGTACAAGAGAAATCACCAAGAAAAGGCAATCATTACATTTGGGATTACAATCCATGGCATAGTTGTCATTACTATGGTGAGTTCAAACATGTTCTAGAAAATTGCATAAGGACAGATTTCAGAGGTAAGTCCAAAAGTTGGATGAATGGAAGCCTAGTTTGTCACAATTGTCTGAAAATTGGACATACAAGGAAAGATTGCAAGACCAAAGTACCAGCTCCTACTGTTGAGAAAATTAGGGAATAGATGAACATGACATGGGTTAATAATTCTGAACCATGCAGGAGTGAAACAAATGAAGCCGAGGTCACCCAATCCAATGGATCAGGTGATCACATCATCTCCAACTAAGAGAAAGAGGTATGTAAGGAACTGTATTTAAAACTCTTATCTTACATCAGTTCCTAACATAAAATGTACAAAAGTCCATATTTGCATATGTTAAGATGCACCAGGACATAGTTTTGAAGACGAATGTTGAGATGAGTCAACTGCACTGATAGGTGTCGAATACTATTCATGAACACTAAAGCCGAGTTCTTTAGTAAGTGCCGAGTTTTGTTGGCCGAGTAAATTTTTGTGAAAGCCGAGTGTAGTGAGCCGAGTGGGATGTAAGTTGTGTAGAGCTGAGAATAGCTGGCTTGCACTAACTCAATGGGAAAAACATTTAATGCTCACCTACTTTTACCCTTTTGAAGCATATAAGGGATGAACAGTCGACACTTCATTTTTACCTTGCGATTTTTACTATTTACAAAGGAAGTGAAGCATTTTGCAGAATTGATCCTAATAGAGCTAGGAACAAAGATTTCATCAGTGTGCCGATGGAAATCTTAAGTGAAAAGTGAACAGTGAACAGAGAACAGTGTGAAGCATCACTTACCAAGTTATTCTGTTTTCCATCTCTCAAACCCTAAATTTTAGAATTATGGCTGCAAGTTCTTCCGCACCAGCCAAGAGTATGGAGGTAGAGCAAGAACAGATTCAGTTAATTTGAAGTGATGAATGTGAACCTCTCAACTTTTGAGCTGTTTCAAAAAGTGCAATTCAAAGTGATTTAACGAGAGCCCTCTCATCCATTCCTACCAAGGTACTTGTGATTAATGATGTTAGATCATGTTATATGGTTAAAATTGGAGAAGTAGGAGATAATGAATTGAGGAAATCCTAAAGTAAACTGTGTGTTAACAGAGTTCTGAAGGAAGAATTCAAACACTTAGCTGAAAAAGGGTTAACTCATGCCCTAGATTTTCCCCAAGGTTTTAAAGATGAATGGATGAAAGTTATCCTTAGCAGAGTTCATGACATGAGCATGTGGCTAGACAATGGACCAGTCAAGATCACCAAAAGCATGATTCATCAAGTGACTGGATATCCTGTAGTAAATGGGAAGTGAACCATGAGGGATAACAGCAAAGAGGAAATTACATTGAACACTGGAGTAGTATGGAATAACAGAGGTATGACTATCTCTATGATTACTGACCTAGAACTTGATTTTGGAGTACGGGTAATTGCACACAAGTTCTATCAGTCCAGCAGATTGGACAGTGTTCCCTATATAGTAGTTGATCAGGCATGGAAAATTGTGAAGAAGAATCACACATATGATCTTGCCAAGCTACAACAGACACAGTTAGCCAAGAACCTTGCATCAATCAGAAAGGCTAAGAGCTTGTCATGTAAGTTTGGTTCTTTACTAGCTTGTATATTCTTTTACATTCAGAATACATTTCCTACTCTAGGAAATACTGTGTGGAAAAAGGATAGGCCCATAACAGTCCAGATCAGTGAATCTATAAAGAAACTAGGGAGCAATTTCAATAGCATTATGGGTAGCTATTTTGTAGAATTCAAGAAGAGAATGAGATTAAGGACTAGTATTCCTAAGTCACTAGTGGAGAAACACTATGAGGAAATATGTTTTCTAGTTGACACAAATAACACTTATATCAAGGCAGTAATTCCCAGAATAACATGTTTGAAGCCATTCCCATATGAGATTAATGTTGATGAAGCATCAGCCACCATCATTGCACTCTTAGCTGAGGTAATTGACACCACTACAGAGAGATTTGGAAACTATGAAGAAGCTAAGGCTAAAATCTCTAGAAGTTTGAATGAAGGAACTATGGAGAGGAAAAGGAAGAAGATAGTGAAAAATCTGAAGAAAATGGTTGGCTTGGGTAGTGATGAAGAACCTGAGGATGCACCTCTAGGTCTGTCCACTGGACAAGGTGAGGATATTTCAACTGAGGAGGAAATCAGTGCATCAGAAGAAGTTACACAAAAGGCTAAGGGAAAGAAGCCATCAATTGTTATTGTAACCAAGCCTAGCCGAGCAAAACCCAAGGTTACACCTCTTGTAACTAATCATCCAAGGACAAGAGCCTCTACTGTCACTTCCCTAGTAGAAGTGCAAACAAAAGAGTATGGTAAGAGAAAATTTGCTGAAAGTACTTCTAGTAAGGAAGCAAAGGTTGCTTCTAAGGCTGTGTCGAGTGCGCCAGCAAAGAGACCAAGAAGGAAATTAAACTTGCCAGCAGATAGTGATGAGGAGATGATAGAAATAGATATGCCCAATGACATACCTATAGCTCAATTCAAGAAACCAGCAAGCATTTATGAGGTATGTGATACAATAAGGAATTTAGCAGGGTTAGCAACATTCAAGTTCATCAAATATGACAAGTTGAAAACAACAGATAGGCACAAAGTTCAGGAAGCACTCTTGGACATGATGAGCACCTTCAAATTGACTCCTATAGAGATAGGAAATCATGTGCCTAATGAATTATATGACTTTTTGTCAAGCAAATGGGAATTTGCACTTGCCACTGAAAGACAGATCAGGGAAGGAACACTGGCCAAGGTAATACCTGAGCTCACAGCTAAACAATGAGCCAAATTCATTGAGGAATATAAAAGCAGATTTGTACCAAAACTTAGAGGATATGTTGTTCTAAAGAATGACATTGAAGGTGTAGTGCAGAAAAGCTCAAGGATCTGGAAAGAGATCTTTGGTCTGCGCATTCCAAAAGATCAGAAATCTGGTGAAGGGCCATCTAAGAAGAAGACAAAAGAAGTGGAAGAAAAGACAACCCCTGAACCTCAGATAGTCAAAGATCAAATTGCCACTGAATAGGACAAGACTAAGGATGCATTAGATGCAACACACACTATTGATCTAACTGCAAATAGTCCTATGGATTATCTAGTTGATGATCCAAACAATTTGAATGCTGAGGAACAACAGATGCCGAGTGGAAAAGACACTGATTTGCCTATTAAGGAAGCTGAAATAGAAGAAGGGAAGACCACAGCATCAAAGAAATTAATTGAAGTTGTTAGTGATCAAAAAGGTGAAGGACAACAACAAACAACTGAACAAGAGGTAACTTCACAAGATCCACCTATTTTAGAGGTTGTGAAGACAGTTTTAGATAGTGGAGTTGCAACAACAGAAGTTGTTGATAAGCCTAAAGAAGAAGAGGCAGCACAAGTGTTGGTTGATCTACCACACTTTGCATCATCCACTCCCATAGGTCCTAAAACTAGTGGTATGTCAAATCCACAGACCATATTAATAGAATTGAAAGAGGCATTGGATACGTAAAGTGTCAAAGGGAAAGACATTATGCTGCCGAGCATAAATTCTCCAGAAATGAAGAAGAAGAAAATCTTGAAGAAGAAGTCTTTGATTCTAGATGTAACATTAGATGAAGTCATTGTCATTCCACAATGGGATCCCAATGAGTTATCTTTTGAAAAAATTGGGACTCTTCAAGAGTTTCTTAAAAGGAAGAAAAGACAGGAAGAGATGAAGATAGAACAAAAGCAAAAGCAGGTGTTGCATGACATCAAAGACATATTTACTAAATCTTTTGACTTAGAGGATGAAACACCTCAAGCTCCAATCATTGATCAGCTCATCACCATTGTACAAAAAGTAACAGATGAGGACATAGATAGCAATGAGAAGCTTCTACAATGGTCCCAGAGAAGATTTGAGAGCAAAGTTCTAGAGAAGATCTCAGGAGAGATAGCAACAAAACAGGTTGAACTTTCGGTTATTATAGAAACCTTAGAGAAAGTTACAGCCAATGTTTATTCTTTGTATAGGAAATTATGTGATGTTGAATTTTTCACAAAGGATAATTTACAGCTTTTTGAGAAGCTACAGTTAGATTTGAGATCAACAAGTGCTACTTTAGGTAAAGATACTACCTCCAGTTCTTTACATTTTAATAAGTTGATAAATGCACAAAGGAGAATATCCAAGCTTATGGCTGAAGATGGTTGCATTAGGGCCAAGTTGATAACTATACAGATAAGCTTGTTACTTCATATGGAGGTAATACAGAAGGAACTTTCAAAAGCTAAGGAGTTATCACAGAGTAGTGCTAATCTATCGACTGCGGAAAGTTTAGTGAGTCTAGCTACCGAGCTAGAAATCAAACTGGAAGTTATGAAGGTTGCAAAGGATAGCTGGGGTACAATGTTTGAATCCACCCTGCAGCTACATAAGCAATTTTTGGATAAGTATAACTTAACCCCACCAGCAATCAGTGACAAAAACAAGGGGGAAGTTAGTACTACTGAAGGAGGAAGCTAGTACAGAAGTTGGTAAGGAGATATGAAAGGATACATCAGTACAACATAGGTACACTTGTAAATAAATTTTGATAAATTTTGGAGGCATTGTAAAATTATTATAAGTATATTCCTAGGGGGAGTACTTAGCGTACTTAGGCAATACTTTTGATGAAATGTACAGAAGTGATGATAAGTGTTTTTGCCACTAATATCAAAGGGGGAGATTGTTAATCTCTAAGTTATGTTGATGATTAGTGACCAACACTTAGTCATTTCATTAGGCAGTTTTAGTTGGCTATCACTTTGGCCAAGCTAAAACTATGCAAGGCTGAGCAACATTGCCAATCCGAGTGACAGTGCCAAGCTGAGTAAAGACAAAGATGTTAAATGCCGAGCGACAGACAATCAAAGTGCCGAGCAGGACAATTTTTGTATACTTGTCAGGAATGATACAAACTTTGAGGATAAGTGACCTGGCCGACTTGTATAATCTTTTTGGGCCGACATTGTATGCATTTAATTTTCATATACGGAGTTAGTTATGCATTTAATTGTTTTATCCTATGCATGACTCATTGCAAGCATTAATTGTTTTACCATCAAGGCATGGATATCAGATCTTGATCGTTGATCTAGATCTCACTGTTAGATCTATATGGATATATTAGATTGCTTTGAAACCCTATTGTGTATGGATGCATGGATGTGCAAGAGGATGAAGAGTAATTGTTGAAGTGATTGCATTTTGTGAAATGCACAGAGGGTTATTTTGTTTAGAAGCAGAGATCAAGTAGAACATAACACAGTGAACAACAAAGTAAAGATATATCAAATTATAAGATCAGAAGAGATACTGAAAAGAGGAGATCTATCATCAGCATCAGAGCGCATATCGAAGGATCAATACTTGAGACTTTCTAATCATTGTATCAGGTGTAAATCTCTTAATAGAGTGGTTTTAGCAGGCCTTTATTTATCTCTTAATAGAGTGCTTACTTCATTGTAAGTTTAAATCCTTTAACAAGGTAGATTGTAATGATCTAAAGCTTTTAACAGAGCAGACC
>MU225068.1:3435679-3466999 GCA_018584345.1 Thuja plicata
TTTTACCTATTTGGGTTTCTGGGTTACCAAATTATTGTGTTATGTGTTACTTATTTCATGGTGTGGATGCTATTTGAGATTACATTAGATTCATTTATATATGAATGTGGATCAACTTGTTTTAAGTGTTTAATTTTGAAGATTTGATTAACCCCCCCTCTCAGTATCTTGTTTTCCCATTATTGTATTTCCAACAGGCCGGTTTGGAGGAAATTTTCAATGCCAAAGAAGAAGCTGTCATAGAGGCGAGAATTTTGGGAGATGAATCGTATGATTCTCTCAAGGCCTAGTACTCTAGACTTGGCCTCAAAATTCAGGTATGTAAGAAACTAGTTAAGGCCTTGAAAGAGAAGGTGACCATGGCTCAATATCCTTTAGGCCTATTTCAGGCATTTTTGGTAGGGGTGTCACAAGTCGACCCCTTCACCCCAGAGGACTATGTTCTCCACAAATTTGATGAGAGAATGGAGTCTCTATATCTGGTTGCCAAAGATTTTGACAGGGGCAGGTTATCAAGATTATCCAAGATGGTGATCTGGGCAGATGATGTCGTGAAGATGGTGGATGAGTTCTGGAACAGAGCTGGAGAAGTCAAAGAGAAGTTGGAGGTTGTCTGCAGTTGATGTGACAACATCAAGGACATAGACAAAGAAGGTGTAAGCCAAGTATTAGAAGCATTCAAAAGTAGTAAGGAGCAATAAGGTTCTCTGAAGTCCAAAGAATTCTATCGACCGTGCATATTTTGTATCCTTTATTCTTTGAGCTTAAGCTGCCGGATCCTGGAGTTTTGAATCCACAATTTTATATTCTTTGAATGACCCACATCTAGGTTCCCTAGAGCCAACTGATCATTATCAGATAGTTAATAAGGATGTCAGGAAGTATGTGACTCCAGTAGGGCACGTCGTCTTGAAAGATGATTCTGACAGGTGATCTTCCCAAGGTGTTGCTCTAGGATAATACCTGGCACATTGGAGATAGTGAGCCTCTTTTCCATTAATGAGGCATGTAGCCTTGATCCCCAGGGGATCAGATTTCTTCTATTCTCCCTCTGGCTCTCTTCTCGAGGCTGATTCTTCCATACCTCCTTTCTTGTCTCATTCCTTTGACATGTCAAACCTCTACTCTTCCCAAGATTGTTGTAGCATGGTGCAGGTAGTACCAGCCACCAAAAATTGTATTTTATTGGTTGAGTGTAAAGTTAAGTTAGGTTAGTTTTAGGGAAAGCTTGTGTATAAATAATAAGTCTGACCTCATTTAATGGGTTGGAAAAATTGATGATTTTGTAGTCTATAGCTATAGCATTTTGAGTTTTCAGCTCTTATAGTTGCAGAGCTTAATGCTCCTTAGTCTTTTGAAGCTTTCAGTAGATAGATTCTCCCCTGGATTTGTTGATGTACTCACTTGTGATGCTGGAACACCATTAATGAAGAAAGAATAATTCTGGAAATGTTATTGTTGGTCTCTTGATCTCAAACTTAATACTTTTCGTGTTATATGTTTCTTATGTCCTTTGCTCTAATATTTTAAGTAGATTAATGACCTTCTTTCCCCTCGCTATTGAATACATATGAACTGATGGTTGTGCGTGCATTCACTATTTTAGTGTAGCATGTTAGAGCATGGTTTGATGTTTTAAATGTATTGGCATGACTATAGGTAGATGGAATGTCTCTAACCCTGTCCTATCTTTTGAAGTTTATTTGGTGACTAACGAATGCTTGTAGGAAACCCTACTTACCCAAATCCCCAGAGAAGATGAGGCGAGATAACCAGCTATCCCCCCAAACAAATCAATCACACTCCCAACCGAGCCCCCGCACAGTCGAGACCCGAATCTCAGGTGCTTGAAGGCCCAGAGAATCTCATTTCTCTAGACAACCTTTACAAGTGAATTTGGCTAGTACCCCGGTACCCAGTGACAACTTACATCTATTGGTAGACCCGGTCACAAACCCCCGTCAATAGAAACTGATGCTAGAAGGAGGGCATGAGCTCGTCCCCTTCTGAGGATTTAGACTTTATACCACCTGAGGGTTCCCCAAACCATAGCTTTAGGAAGTAGACCTTTAGTGGGATTGGATCATTTTCACCAGCCCAATTCAAAAGAATCCTTAGATCAGCCCCCAATCTCAGAATTTTTGATGAACTTGAGCCTCCTGCTTAAAAGAAATAGACCTCGAAAGCCAAGCCAACTGCCATTGTTTGGGGATCTACTACATCTTAGAATACCCAAGTCTCCTAGACAACCCTAGGGATTAACATCCAACCTAACCATAATCTAACACCCCCGATGGCCACATACTTTGGAAACACCGGGTCCCCAATGGGAACGTTTCCGAGTGCAACCAACGATCTTCCTGCACATCCAGAAAAGATTTGTCCCTGTTATGAGCACCTAGGCTCACGAACCACAGAAGAGCATCTGCAGGCATACAAAGATGCCATGAACCGACACTGAATCCAACATCAAGATGTTGTGACCTAAATGTTCCCCCTGTCCTTGGGATAGAATGAGTTGAACTGGTACCTTAACCTACCCGCCAACTCCATCAATAGTTGGCAGTATATGGAAGATGCCTTTTTAGTGGCCTTTCACATACATGTGGACCCAGCATGGTCCCACAGCCAGTTCATCTCCATTAGGAAGGAACCCAATGAGCCCCTTGCAGCATTCAACCATAGGTTCCAATGTGCCTTGAAGTGGTACACGGGTCCGTTCATCCCATCCCCGTAAGTGACCATCTAGACCTACCTAAATGTAATGGACCCTTTCGTTTCCACTCTCCTATGGAGAACTACCACCCCCACTGACTGAGATACTCTAGCAAAGGTTTACAACCTAGCCTTGTAGTTGTCCCGCGGCTTGAACAAATCTCTAGGCAGGATTGGGCAGAGCATGCCTTTCAACATGATACCTAACGGAACTTCTTATGCTGGGGGATACAACCCCAATCAAGCAATGGGTGCCCCTGCGATGGCCATGAACCCACCACCACCACCGATAGACCAACAAGCCTGGTACGTATATCCATCACAAGCCCAGACAATACCGGGTCTGGAATTCATTCCCTGGAACCAACCGCAACAAGCATAAAAACCATAGACACAACCTTTCAGAGTGCCTTTTTTCCAGTTGTTTGCGGCTGGAGGATTGTTTCCCTCAACTTTGGTACCCATGACCGCCTTTCCCAGGAACCAACCGCAACAACCGTCACATTGTGACACGAACACCCAGCTTTCTACCAAGGTCGAATCTCTCTGGCAACTATTGTCCTCTTTGACCATGGATATGGGACAACTGAAGGCGGGGTCTCTTGCACCCCATAATGCCAATTCCCAGAGAGGGAATATCTTCTCTGGCCAATAAAATACCAATACGAGAGGAAGGAATTACAACAACGGGCCTCAGCCCAACCAGCAACAATGGAAAAACAATGCTAACACTAGAGGTCCTCCTCTGAACCAAAACTCCAATCAGGGTGGTGCTAGACCTTCCCATTTCACGCTAGTCGCAGAACTCTAGCCCCTGACCAACTAGTGTAGATTGCACGACACAGGCTCTCATTCTGAGGTGAACTGTGCCATGCTAGAGAAAGTCATCATGATCTCTCAGCTAGATAGACAACAAACTACTAATCCTACTCCCATGGAACCCCCCACACAAGAGCCCACTCACGGTGCCTTCACTTGTGAGACTGTCTTCTTTGGAACAGACAAAGGAGATGAAGAAGAACCCAGATTGCAGGGGTTCTTTAATGAATCTATTCCGGCCTTTAAGGCCAATGCCTTTACCAACCCATGAACTCCCTACAACACCTGGAGCCAGGCTGGTAAAGGACTATTTTACACGCCCATTTCTCCCAAAGGCACCTCTCCCTAGGACAACACAACTGAGCACCCCTTTCCTCCCAAAGGCCTTGGCTCCAACCAAGCTAAGGATCCAGGCAAGGGAAGCCAATAATTCCCTAGGGGGAGGTTTAACATCACAAAGGTGTTAGAATGCACCACCACCTCCATGACCTTGATGGAGGTTTTGCTAAACTGTCCCAAGTAGAGGAAGTCTTTTCTGAAGCCCTTGGGAAACCCGAAAGTTGTCAGTCGCCCACCCAAGACTGTCACTTTTGATGACTCCAATGCGGCTATCTTCTGGGGTAACACTGAGGATCCTCCCTTCTTACTAGGCTTAAATATATAAGGGAAGAACCTTCACAATTGCTTGGTAGATTCTGGAGCTTCGGGTAACGTCATGCCCTTATCCATATGCCAGAAGCTCAGATTTCATCCTACTCCATCTAATGGTGTGGTAGTCCAGCTAGACAAAACTATTGTAAAAATGGTAGGTGAGCTGAAGAACACCCAGATTCAGCTCATCCAAGACCCTAGGATAGCAAGCATAATTGACATCCAAGTGGTGGACATCCTAGAGACTTATGGAATGTTACCAAGTCACAATTGGTCTAAGTCCCTTAATGGGTATTTCTCTACCGACTTTTCCCACTTGTGGCTCCCCTGGGAGGAAGAACCTAACTAGATCTGGGTAGAAAGTGAGCCCCGAATGAAATAGGCCCTCACTGAAGTCAGGAGGGTGAATGAAGTCCTCTTCTCTGAGACTTCCCTGGGGTGTACCGACCCCTAGAAATCTTGACCTTTGATTTCACCCTTGGGGAGGATCCCATTGTTTCTTAGAGAACACAGGACCTGGACAAAAAACTAAGGGCTAAAGTTAACTCACAGGGTACCACAGTGACCCCCGCTACACTCTTGTCCAACACTTGGTGCTGGGTGCATTATCAGAAACATTCAGAACTAGAGTGTGAGACCTATTTTTTCGCTGCTACCCAACACATCAATGCCCTCCAGGAGAAGAGATGCTTTTTGGATATGCCTAGACCCAACAACCATCCTGACGATATCCCTGAGTGCCACCAGTCCAGGAATCCTAGCCATAGGATTCTCTAGGGGAAACCTCACCTGAGTGCTATCAGAGCAGGAGGAAACTCCTAAATTTCCCAAAAAAAATCCAAAGGCCACTTCACCTTCCCTGCCCCAGAAAATGAACAATGACTTGTGGACCTTGAAGTTCGACGGGTCCTAGCCTAAACAAGGTTGTGGGATCGGAGTGGAATTGATCAACCTGCAGGGAAATCTTTCCTTGCATCTTACAGGCTACAGTTAAACTACACAAACAATGTCATGGAGTATGAGGCCTTGGTCCTTGGACTCCTATATGCACTAAGAAAGGGAATCACTCACCTCTAGGGACTAGGTGATTCAGAGTTGATCATAAAGTAGGTCCAGAGCCAATACACCTGTAATGATAAAAGGCTGGCCACATATCGCAATCGAGCATGGAGCCTCATCAAGGATTTTGATGCCTTTGGCATTGAACTCATTCCCCAGAAAAGAAACTATGTTTCAGATTCCCTTGCTGTATCTACCAGCACCCTTGAGCCAATGGCCGGCTCCTGACTCCATAAATTCTCTGTTGAAATGATCCCCACCCCATCCATCCCAGAAAATGTCACCCACTTTCAAGTTTTTGAAGATGATCAACATATCCTGGCCTTCATGGCCAATGTTGGTGTTTTCGAGGACCAAATAGTGGAAGAAAGAGATCACGATGACACTGGGCAGGGTGAAGAAGATGATGGGACCATAGACTTACCAACCAACACAATCCCTAAGGGGATGGTAGTGCTATAACAAGTCTTCAAATCGTACCCTCGAGTCCAGGAGAAGATACCATCCTCCTTTGAGGGAAGAAAATTTAAAAAAATAAACATCAGCCAGGCTGGTGAAGAAAAATTGGTACACATTGGCACCTCCTGCTCCCCTGAGGAGAAGGAGAAGATTCTCGCGGTTCTTTGAGAATACATTGATGTAATTGCGTGGGGATATGAGGATTTAAAGACCTGTGACACATCCATCATGACCCATACCATCCCGCTAAAACTTGATGCTAAGCCCTTCCAGCAAAAGCAAAGACTGATCAACCCACTGATCGAGCCTCTAATTCATCAGGAGGTACAAAAATTGTTGTCAGCCCAGATCATCTTTCTAATCTGGCATACTATGTGGGTTGCCAACCTCATCCCTGTGAGGAAGAAAAGCGGTGAGATCTGCCTTTGTGTGGATTTTTGAAATTTGAACAAGGCATCTAAGAAGTATAATCACCCTCTCCCCCCATTGGATGAGGTACTGCAAATCATGAATGGATCAGAAATGATGTCCTTTCTAGATGGGTACTCCGGGTATAACCAAGTCATGGTTAAGTATGAAGATAGAGACAAAATGATGTTCACCACCAAGTGAGGAACATTTGCATACCAGAGAATGCCCTTTGGCCTGATCAACTCAAGGGCCACATTTCAGAAGGCTATGGACATTGCGTTTGAAGGCCTAGTAAACTGGTGCATAATCATCTACGTGGATGATTTGACCATTTTTTCCTGGGATAGGCGTGATCATTCCACTCACCTCACCCAGATTTGTGAGAGATGTAGCCGGTACAAAATATCCCTCAACCCTCAGAAATGTATATTTAGGGTCACTAAAGGGAAGCTGCTTGGGCATATTATCTCTGAGAAGGGTATATTCACCGACCCTGAGAGAGTTGAAGCACTTTTAAATTTACAGATGCCCAGCAGCAAGAAGGAAATGAGATCTTTGTTTGGGAAGATCAATTTTGTCTGGCAGTTCATCACTGGATTCACCGAGATAGTGAAGCCACTCAATGAAATGATGAAGAAAGATATGAAGATTGAATGAAGTCCTGAGGCAAAGAAGTCATTCACCCATACTAAATAAATTATTATGGAGGCACAAGTCTTGGCTAGTCTGGACTATTCCCTCCCCTTCCACATATATTCCTTTGCTTCACTGCATTCTACAGTGGTAGTTTTGACCTAGAAGGTCGAAGGGGAAGAATGACCGATAGCTTTCATGAGCTCCCCCTTTAAGAACATCAAAGTCCAGTATTTGTCTTTGGAAAAGCAGGCCTTTGCTCTCTGTGAAGAAATTTCGGCATTACATTCTTCAGAGAAAAGTGCACGTTATCATCCTGGACCAAGCTGTTAAGTCTCTGCTCCTATAGAGTGACTTGGGTGAAAGATAGGGGGAATGGATGGCCATCCTCCAAGAGTATGATTTGGAAATGCAACCCATGAAGATATTTTGAGGCCAGGGACTAAGTAGAGCGATGGCAGAAGAGACTCCCAATATCGAATGCCAGACATACATAGTGGAGTCCATCACTCAAGATCCATGGTATACTGACCTGGTATACTTATTATTGAACAACAGATGCCTGGAGGGGCTACCCCTGAACAAACATCGTGCCCTATGGTTGAGAAGCACGCACTTCATGATAAAAAATGAAACGCTTTTCCGTAGAAATTATGAAGGGGTATACCTCTTATGCATAAGTAGGGACCAAGCTGCAAAAATGATCGATGAATTTCATGGGCAGTTTGGAACCGGGCATGGCTCAGCTGACGCCACTGCCCATCAAATCCTTTGGGCCTGATACTATTGGCCCTGTATCTTCAAGAATGTCTACACTCATGTTAGGAGATGCCATACTTGCCAAAGTGCGATACATCATGAGCGGAACCCAGCTATGCCTCTACAGTCAGTCTTCAAAGCTAGACCCTTCACCCAATGGGCATTTGACTTTATCAAGGAAATCAACCCCAACTCGTCTGCCAACCACCAGTATATTTTGACTGCTACCGACTATTTCACCCGGTGGTCTAAAGAAATTCCTTGTAAAAACAATATGACAGACGTAGTCATAAAATCCCTGGAAGAAAACACCATCACAAGATTTGGAATGCCCTTTGCTATAGTATGTGACAATGGTCCAACATTTTCTTCAGTGCAATTGCTTGAATGGACCTATGACAAAAATCACCTTGAATTTTTCCAACAACTACTACCCCAAGGGAAATGGTGTTGTTGAATCAACCAACAAGAATCTACTTGAAGTGATAAAACATCTGTTAGAACAGAACCCCCGGGACTGGCACCAAAAGCTTAGATTCGCTCTCTAGGCAGATCATATCCAAATAAAGGTAGCCCTGGGGACATCCCCATTTCACCTAGTTTATGGCCATAATCTAGTATTCCCCATCAACTCACAGATCCTAGTTTTACAGTTCATGGAGGAATTTAGCAACTGGGACAACATCGTGGAAGTTCGACTTCTGAACCTGGTGCAGATGGAGGAACAAAGAGACATAGCCCTCAAACATTTCACGCATCACCAAGAAGTAGTAAATCAATGATTTGATAGAAGAGCCCAGTATAAGGCCTTTCAGATTTTGGACTTGGTCCTCTTGTGGGACAAGGCCCAAGAAAAGAAGGGAAAGCACACTAAGTTTCAACGGCTCTGGCTTGGACCATAACTGATATATGAGTTCTATGGGGCTAACACTTATTGCCTCAACACTATGACTGAAGAAGTCGTTCCATTTCCTGTCAATTGACAATTTCTCAAACACTACTTCGAATAAGTAAGACGGTGAGTTGGCCCAAAGCTGTAATATATGTATATTTCTTGCTTGTAAACACTCTTTCCCGGTGCTCCATTTGGAACACCTTGTAAATAGTTCTTGCTAGCCACCCTTTGGGGTCGCCTTTTCTCGGTTTTTGCTTGCTTTTGGTTTCTCCTTGTTTTTCTTTTTCTTTTTGGGTCCCCAGCATGTTGCCTTCATCTTGTAGACCGATATGCTTTGCATAACATCTAGTCTTTGGAACAGTACCCTAAGTATTTTGAATAGTTCAGAATCTATTATTAGCATGGTGGAATTTGTCCATGCTCCAGAATTATTTTGTAAGTACGGTGAGAGGGTATGGATAATCTTTATCAGATTCACATCTTGACAGTCCGGACATCAGTTAAAACAAAATTTAAGGAAGCAAGTAATCGGACACCCTGAGGACAAATCGTTTGCACTGATCGATTGACCAAGTCTAAAAAATCATTTAAAGATATCTTGGGTCTAGAACTTTCTCTCCTACTTGGTAATTTAAAGGCTGAGTGGCAAGGTGAAAGAAGTACCACCATCAAAATTAGCTAAACTTAAGGTTCACGATGAAAGGAGTACCGCCTTACCATCCATAAAAGAAATAGAAAAGAAAGAACTGAAGAGTGGAGAATTCTGGTATCCGGGGGAATCATGCAAGATATGATGACTTTGGTTTGATTTGTTAGTGCCTCCTCTCTATTTCTCCCGGAGGTCATCGACTTGGTTTTCTTTCAAAGCACACACCTCACAGCTGACGAAATACCAAAAGACTAAATCAAGTGATGAGCTAGATTTTCCCAAACGCCTCACATCATGCAAGAAGAATGCTCCAGGTAAAGGTTTATTCTAGTTTTTCTAACTAGAGATTCTGAAGTTCTCGAATACATTAAGGCATTTATCCCAGATAGTCACCATTTATTATGCCCTACATACCCGTCCCTACATTTTGTAGGCAAAATGTTGGGTCCCCCTTTTCGCTTTTGCTCTTCTCTTGTTGTCTTTTTGTTTTCTTTGTTTCCCCTCTGGGATTTTCTTCTGCAAGGGTTGTCTTTTTTTTTTTTTGTCTTCTTGTGTCTTCGGGACCCGGTCCCAGAGTTTGTTTGTCCTTTTTGAGCCGAATTTCAGACTCCGGGATTCTCTGTCGTCCTCTCTTCTTTTGCGAGGAGATTTGGCTATATAGAATCCCCAGGCCCAGAGTCCAGAGGTTCACTTGTCCCAGAGTTTGTGGAAAGAATGCAACCTATTCTTTACCCTAAGGGTATAAATACAAGTTACCTATCATTTTCACATTTACTGTGATTAAAACACTTAGAGCACTCGAAGCGATTTTAAGGCGATTAAACAACAAATTGCTCCCTATGTTTAGTGGCTAGTTGAATGTTGATTCGTCGTGCTTGCTTGTGATTGTTCAAAGGTGACCTTATTATAGAGCATTCCCCATGCTCGCCTTCCCTGCATTCTTCACATTTCCAGGTTGGATTTCATTTTTTCTTCCCTGGTTCTCTGTTTCTCTGGTTTTCTGTCTTTTACTTCCATTGTGCTCATTTTTGTTTTATTTTTGCTTTCGTTCATTTTCATTCCCGCCTTTGTGTCTTTCTTTTTGGTCACCTCCCATTGGTGGGTTGGTTCTGCCAGAGGGTTGTCCACCCTTTGTGCAGTTGTAATCTAGTGTATATATTGTACATTATCGTAGGGTAGCTTTTGTGCCTTTGTAATTCTATGCATTGTGTAAATATTATGTATATATGTCATTGTTGTTCTGCGAGCTACGTTTTGGCCCTCGCAGAACATTGACCCTCTATAGTTTAGTGTGTATATCTAATGCATATCCTTCTGACTCCTGTCGAGCTTGCCGCGCTCCATCACATTTTGAACCATCCTGTCGAGCTCGTCGAGAGGAAGTCACCACGGTTTGAACTCGGCACCTCGCTGGTTCGAGCCATGGAGACTTTCTCTCTCTTCTAATGTATCACCTTAATGATGGGATTAATTTCCCATGAGTGGGCATTCAAACCCCATCCCATCTAGCATTTAATTTCCCCTGTGTCAGCCCACTTGTCACTATTAATGTCATTACGTCGCCTGTCACATGGCCACATGATGTCCCATGTTAGCCAAGTATGACTTCCTACTGCTCACATCGATAATGGCTAGTTCTTCCGAACTCTGGGTGTGGGGGCCCCTGGGTCTTTATTCCATCTTTGTCACTTAGTCCAATACCCTAGAGCCCCGGGATGTTTATCAGAATCCAACTCATGTTTATCTTAAATACTCTGGGATTTTGATATATGCTAACACTTTTTGGCCAGGTGTGAAATGGTGATGATTTCCCTGGAATCCGTAAAGTTATTTTTATTATATCATGTATTAACGGTTCTTCGGTCTTGTAGGTTGCAGATAGTTGGTCAAAATGTCTAAAGTGATCACTCCTCCTAATAGCCCAGAGCTACATACTACCTCCACTCAGGTGGCCACAAAAACCAAGGCCGAAAAGATGTTGGCTAAGCTGCCACTGACCTCTAGATACCTGAAGGAGGGCATTCTCGTGGGGTCTAAGGTGGACTCCAAAGTGCAGGAAATAACAGACACAGAGCCTCAACTTTGGGCTGAAATACAGGGCTTAATTCAAGCCATATATAGACTGAAGGCCAACGGAGACTGCATGGCCACCCACTTGGCCGCCTCTAACATTATTAAGGCTGTGAACTTTCCCTTCTTGGTGCAATCACCGGAGTTGATACTTCAAGTGGCAACACTGTACAATGCACCTACTCAGACTGTTCTACTCGCCGATCCTTGACCGTTACAGTACCCAACAATAATTGTCAATCTGGATGTAGCAACATTTGCCTCAGGGCTAGGGATTCCACAATTCAAGGGGTCCATCATTCTCAACCGGGCCAAGTCGTTACAGGAGTTCAAGGAAGCTACTCTTGTCTCCTGGCAATATATCAACACTTAGTGGCTGAAGTCCCCAAAGAGGGACCATAAAAAGATGAAGTTGGAAATTCCCCATAGGGATTTCAAAGAGCCCATTCAGGCGGGCATTATATTTTTATGCAGGATCTTTGGATAGCCCCATGCCTGGGATTTCTCGGCATGGATGTACTACTTTCTTTACTGCATCACCACCCACAACCAAACTTTCAACTGGGCCGGTATTATAGCCAATCATGTGGACACGCAGCTGAAGGGCGTCATCTGGAGTTCTAAATTCTATATGACATCTTACGTGCTATGGTTGCTGGCCCAACAGAGACCAACTTTCCCAGGTTTAGGAATAATGGGTGATCTTGGAAATGGGCCGGACCAGTTAACACCTTTGGATCATTATCCCCAGATCCAGTGGGAACTCAGTTTCCTAAATTTCTATAGAGTAAATGATGCCTTCATTTACCAAAACATTTTGACACTTACTCGGGACTCTAGGTACCGGTTATCGCAGGAGGCGATGAACCTGGTCAGTACTTTCGGCCCCAACAACACACATACATTTGGGTGATTGGCTTCTTCAGGAAACCCTATCTTCTTCCCCGGTATTGCGGGGATAAAATCATTCTTTTAGAGTTTTGCTGACAAATCCTAGAGTTGCACGCCTTCTTCACATTGAAGAAGGTCACTAACGTCCCATTCCCAGTTTCTTGTGGGAATTATACGCGTAGTCTCGCTGTAGCAAAGGAGGCAGATAGTGAGTTGAAGAGCCTGGGACTGGTGGAATTCCACCACACCAAGAAAAATTATGATCCTCTAGGCAAGATTTCCTTGGCACTTCCTCGGGCATCCCTGCCACATAAGGAAGGCAATGAAGATTTTTGGGTGGACTCTCAGGATAGTTTTGTTCTTTGGGCCTGCCAACATTCGCAGATGTTTAAGGGACTTATGAAGGTACTTGACCTTTAGACTTTTTTGAAGGGTTTTTCAAATGACGGGCCACTGGAGGACCCAACATACAAAGGGAAAGGATTAGACAAGTTGGACCTTCCTCTGGTGGATTGGGCCACCCTAGAGGATTTGACGATCGAGGGAGTATGTCGCCCCATTCTGGAGGCCAGTCATAGTTATTTTTCTCGGGTGTGTCCCAGGAGCACTTGAAAGGGACTGATTGTTTGAAGGTCTGCTTCAACTTCCGCTGCCACCGCCGGACCCAGCACAAGCAAGGGGAAAGAGAAAGAAGATACCCTAGCTAAGGTGCCTCTCCAAGGCCCAACCCCCATAACTGTACAACTATAGAAACAGATGGAGTTGGCAAGGCTGGCTAGCCAGCAAATAAGAGCACAAATGTCCTTTGGCCTCCTCGTAACTCCAGTAGCATCTGCTTGCCTGGCGGGATCCACGTCATTGGCCGCAATGATGAGCAGACACACTTTCACTGAGTTGGAGTCCATGAGTATTTTAGATACCAGGGTACCATTACTAAGGAAGAAGAAGCAGAAGGTGACCCCCGTTCCAAGCGCAGTCACCGACCCCAGTATGCAATAACGACCTCCGGTTGATGTCAATTCAAATTCCCCCAAACTTGAGAATATTTCTAATTCCTCTCCCCCACATGACAATTTTGACGATGTCTTCGGGGCAGACAAGCTCATGAACCTTCATGAGGATGTAGATCATGTGGCAGAGGAGATTACCACCCAAGAGAAAGAGGATATCCCCTCAGAAGAAGAGGAAGTCCTGGAACAAGAAGCTGCCGCAGAGCAGGAGGTCCGGGAGGAAACACAAAAAGAGCCCAAACAAGAGAAGACACCGGTCCAAGAGACCGAGGATGAACCCAGGCAAATCATAGATGAGAAACCAATGAATGGGGAAAATGGACCCACAGGATCAACCGTACCCCCATTCATCACGCTCCAAACTCCTTTGGTTACTCTAGATGACCAGTTGCCCCAGAGTACGTTCGGTGAGGTGGTAAAAGTGGGCGCATTGTTGAATTTTGGTCAGAGACCCCACCCACCTCCACAAGATGTCCCAGTGGAGGAAGATGTTCCGACAAATGAAACTGATGAGGTTGAAGAACATCAGTAGTAGAATGACGGGGAAACCCCCGAAGATATAAATGTTTAATCAACTGATGATGAGAAGGACGGGGAAATCCCTGAGAATATAGGTTATGCTGATACTGGAGGAGAAGAAGCTCTAGACATCACAAAAGAGGATGCCAACATGGCGGAGAATATTGAGGCCTCTAGAGAGCAGGAGAAAGAATAGGAACAAGAAAAGGAGAAAATGCCCGATGACACTGTACATTCCAGGATCATGTCGCCAAATTCTGAAGAGAATCTAGATACCCAGGTCTTAACAGTGAAGCCACCCCAACTGCCCCAATGGCTGGTAGAATCAAGAAAGAGAAAGGCCCCGGCGGTAGCGACAGGTGTTCCACTCTCCTTGGCTGAGATGATGGCCCAAAATGCAGAGGCTCAAAAGCCTAAGAAGGCACATAAATTCCATACCCTCCAGACTGGTGCAATAGGAAGTACAGTTGCAACAATCACAACACCTCCTCCAGATGCAGATGTAGCAGTGGTAAGGCCCAAAGATTACACTATTGCAGAAGTGGCACTGGGGAGAAGAGATAAGTAGGGTGAACTTGACGTGCTAAGAGAGGCCACCAAAGCAGTAGAGGCCCAATACATTAAACAAGGCCAAAAGTTAAAGGACGAAAGAGAAACCAATGCAAATCTCCTCGCACTTCTAGTAGAACTTACACAACCTTTGGCCGAAATCCATTCGGAAGCCTCTTCCTCCGGATTGCCTCTTGCATAGGGCGACATGGATTCTCTCGGGCCATGAAGAAGAAGGCGCAGGTTATGGACGGGTGGGTCACAGAGCAGATAGATGCCATAAGACAATTCCTAGTGGTGTCCCTCCTGGATCTTTACCCAATCAACATCCTCCTTAGCCAGGCAAATGGCTCCGCTATTATATGGGAGCAGGACTTGGAGAAGTATGAAAAATGGAAGGCCGGTTTGGAGGAAATTTTCAACACCGGAGAAGAAGTCATCACAGAGGCGGGATTTTGGGAGATGAATCGTATGATTCTCTCTAGGCTCAGTACTCCAGACTTGGCCTCAAAATCAAGGTATGAAAGGAACTAGTTAAGGCCTTGAAAGAGAAGGTGACCGCGACTCAATATCCTTTGGCCCTATTTTAGGCATTTGTGGTAGGGGTGTCACAAGTCGACCCCTTCACCACCGGTACATGCACCCCAGAGGACTATGTTCTCAGCAAATTTGATGACAGAATGGAGTCTCTGTATCTGGTTGCCAGAGATTTTGATAGGGGCAGGTTATCAATATTATCCAAGATGATGATTTGGGCACATGATGCCATGAAGATGGTGGATGAGTTTCAGAATGGGGCCAGAGAAGTTGAAGAGAAGTTGGAGGCTATCCAAAGTCAATGGGACATCATGAAGGACATAGACGAAGAAGGCATAAGCCAAGTATTAGAAGCATTCAAAAGCAGTAAGGAGCAGTAAGGTTATTCAGAGTCTAGAGAATTCTATCGGCCGTGCATATTTTGTATCCTTTATTCTTTGAGCTTAAGCTCCCGGATCCCAGAGTTCTGGATCCACAATTTTGTATTCTTTGAATGACCCGCATCCAGGTTCCCCAGAGCTGACCGGTCATTATCAGACAGTTAATAAGGATGTCAGTAAGTAGGTGACTCTAGCAGGGCATGTTGGCGTGAAAGATGATTGCGACAGCTGGTCTTCCCAAGACGTCGCTCCAACATAACACCTGGAGCATTGGAGATAGTGAACAGCTTTTCCATTATTGAGGTATGTAGCCTCGATTCCCAAGGGATCAAATTTCTTCTATTCTCCCTCTGGCTCTCTTCTCGAGGTTGATTCTTCCATACCTCCTTTCTTGTCTCATTCCTCTGACATGTCAGACCTCTGCTCTTCCCGAGGTTGTTGTAGCGTGGTGCAGGTAGTACCGGCCACCAGAAATTGTATTTTATTGGTTGAGTGTAAAGTTAAGTTAGGTTAGTTTTAGGGCAAGCTTGTGTATAAATAATAAGTTCGACCTCATTCCAAGGGTCGACAAAATTAATGATTTTGTAGTCCATAGCTATAGCATTTTGAGTTTTCAGTTCTTATAGTTGCTGAGCTTAATGCTCCTTAGTCTTTAGAAGCTTTCAGTAGATAGATGCCCCCCCTAAGTTGTTGATGTACTCACCAGTGACGCTGGAGCACCATTAATGAAGAAAGAAAGATTTTGGCAATGCTGTTGTTGGTCTCTTTATCTCTAACTTAATACTTTTTGTGCTGTATGTTTCTTATGTCCCTTGCTCTAATATTTTAAGTAGATTAATGACCTTCTTTCCCCTCGCTATTGAATACATATGAACTGATGGTTGTGCGCGCATTCAGTATTTTAGTGTAGCATGTTAGAGCATGGTTTGATGTTTTAAATGTATTGGTATGACTATAGGTAGATGAAATGTCTCTAACCCTGTCCTATCTTTTGAAGTTTATTTGGTGACTAACGAATGTTTGCAGGAAACCCTACTTACCCAAATCCCTGGAGAAGATGAGCAGAGATAACCAACTATCCCCCCGAACAAAATAGTCACACTCCCAACCGAGCCCCCGCACTGTCAAGACCTGGCTCTTAGGTGCTTGAAGGCCCGGAGAATCTCATTTCTATGGACAACCTTTATAGGCAATGTTGGTCGGTACCCCGGTACCCGGTGACAACTTACATCTGTTGGCGGACCCGGTCACAAACCCCCGTCAACAGGTTACAACTTCCATTTTGTTCTTGTTAATCATTTTTGTCACAATACTAGGGTTTATTTCCCCTATTTCTTGTAAGCTCCTTAAATCAGAGTATTGTGGACAATACAATCAAGCCTGAATATCCTATCCTCCACGAAGGTCTAATTTTTCTTATCACTGAGTATGCCAGAGATAAGATTTTAGAATTTGTGCCTAAACAAGTTGGTATGCAGGAGAGAAAGAGTGTGGGGAATAATCCAGGAAAGAAGGTGAGCCCCTTACCCAACAAGAAGTTTAGAAAGACACCACTTGGTAAGGATTTTGCTTCCATGTCTATCTTTGACAAGGTTAAGGGTATGAAATCTGATGAAGACAAGGATGAGAGCTTTTCGAGGATGAAATTCTGGATAAAATTGAGCCCAATAATAAGGAGACTCTTGATAAGGAAGATACTCTCGTGGCTGAGAATAATAAGGATAATGCTATGCATTTACAGGACACTTGCCCTCCCGCTCTGGAAGGGTCTGGCAATATTTATTTTGAGATAATTATTAATAGAGCTGGTGATGATACTCTAAATGACCCCCAACAAGAGACCCATAAGGAGGCTATAAAAACTCTTAATGCGCTATAGCAACTTCAAAAAGACGCCTAGGAGGATAGCAGTGATGCTAACGATAAAGTTAATGTTGAAAATGAGAACATCGATAGGGAGACTAAAGAAGGGATTGATGTTGACTATGAAGAAATTGGTGATATGGGCATGGAGATCAATGTTGATAAGGAAAATGGAACTAATCCCTTGGAGATTTTGTCCAATATTGTTGACTCGAATGCTAGATGGGAGGTTGAGAAACATCTTAACACTCCCTATGTGAACCCGACTATGGAGGATAACACTGATAAGGGTAAAAGTTCAGAGACTCAGAATGATGGTGAGGTTACATCTCTAAAGGAATGAGACTTTAACACAAAGAGAGTCACCAATATGAGTGTTTTGAACGTGACAAGAAGCAGAGTTGTCTTGGCGTTCAACCTCAACAAATGGGTATTTCATGAAATTCAAGATTTGAGTGTCAATTACAAAGCTCTGGACACTAGGTATAATGTCCTTGAAGAGACAGTGGACAAAATGAGGAATGACGCTGCTATGCATAGTGACAAAGGTAATAATGTTTTTATTGAGGATTTGACAGTTCTAGCTCGATTAATGAGAAGATTACTAACATCAAAGAAGATAAGCTCACCCCCATCCTCAACAGAGCTATTAGCAATGAACAACTGCTCAGGAAGCTCTTGACCCTCAACAAAGAGGGAATGAAAGCCACTGTGACTAGCCTTAACGCGTTGTATGCCATGTTGAAAGGTAATAATATGAATACAAATGCTATTACTATTGATGATGTTGCAGTTAAGTAGGATGAGTAGATTTCTGGTCTAGGGTCCAAAACCAGAGCAAGCACAAAGAAGAAAATGGGAGCTCAGCCTAAATATCTGATGAGCCTAAAAGATTCTATCCAGAAGATTCAGGCCCTGCTAGAGGAATATGAGGATTTCCTCAAAATGTTGGACCGATTTGTTGTGCTGGGAGTTTTTTGCGTTTATTTTTTGGATTTTGTGCTAGCATCTTTTTTCTCTATTTTAAGGAAGGTCCTTTATATTTTTATCTCGGGGGTGTGCCCTCTTTTGGTTCTGTCGTTTCCTTTAGGCAGTTGTTGCTTCTTGATGCTTGTAATGCTTGTTCTTTTTCCTAGTTTGTAAAGGGTTTTGGGGTCCCCTTCAAAACTCATTGTTACCTCAATCAAAAACAACTATTAATATTTTTTGACCAGTAAAGTTTTTATTATTATTTTATTAATAATAGTGATAAATTATAGTCACACATAGTTCAGACATCCAAATTGCACCCCCTGTACAAACCACCCATACCCATATACATTGGCACATCAGTTTTTACCCAAAAAACACCCCCACATCAGCAATACACTGTCAACCTATACATCATTGATATATTCATTACACAACAAATTTAAAATATGATAAAAATGTTGAAAGGTTTATGTTCACTAGCCACCAAACAAAAAGACTCGTCAAAAAGGAAATATCACATATCTGTGCTTTGTCACACCCTGGGGTTTGATGGGCCCAGATCCATGGCCCTCGCATCTGCACCACCTCATTGTCGAGTCATACGACCTCTTCTTTGTAGTCACCCACCTAGTTCGTAGACTCTACCACCACCCTCCTCACCAATCTGCCTTTGTGCCCATCAACCACCAACTCATAGTGCACCACCACCCCGTCTCCTCCCCCGACCACCACGAGCTCTCTGAGACTACTCAACCTCATCATTGGCCGAAACCCTCCAATAATCAACCAGTTTGAATTTGAGGATGGACCTTCAAAATTCATCTTTGCTCCACCCAAAGTTGATCACCCTCTCCCAATCCTTTGTGTAGTCACGCACAATGCACCACATACGTTGAGCATGCATTCACCTACCCTAGTGATTGGAACCGGCTTTGTGAAATACAAACAGGTGAAGATATTGTGTGTAAGCAATTGTTAATATTATTAAAATTTTGATATGCATATATACATACATATGTACGTATATGTGTGTGTGTACACACACACACACACACACACAGAGAGAGCCATGTTCCCAGGGATGGGATCCCCCATTATGATCCCACTGGTTTGTAGCTCTTGTCAAAAGAAATTAATATTTAAAGATATATATGCTATTTATATATTATTATATTAGAATACACACACACACACATATTTTAATATAATAATATACAAATAAAAATAAATAACAAATATATCTTTAAATATTTAATTTCTTTTGACATGAGCTACAAACCAGTGGGGTCACAATGGGGGATCCCATCCCTAGGAACATGGTAGTTGTTCTCTTGCTTTTTGCATCCTTATCACTACTCTCCATGTATCTCGTCCTACCACTCCTTTATTCATCTCCTTATCACTTGTCTCCATGAACCTTGGTTGCATCATTAACAATGCAACCACTTAACCATCACACTATTGATGAACCCCTTTAAATATATAATTTTGTTATGTTATATAAAAGTCTATTTAATATTTATATTCTATATTAGTATAATAAATATAAATATTATATAAATTTTATGTAAACTAAAAATGTATTTCGATTGTTTTTTAAATTGCATTTAAAAAGTTAAGATACATGCAATATATTAATTATTAGAATAATTTTATATTTATATTTAATAGTTTTATTGTAGAATGTAATATATGATAATAAGTATATTAAAAAAATTTCTAATAAGAATTCTAAATAAATCATAGTAAAAATAATAATTGAGACATCAGATCAAGAAATGGATTTTTGTAATGGTTGATGGGAAAGAGATATGGTTAGCATATGTGATTTTTGGTTGTCGTCCTTTTGCTTTTCTCTTGTCCTCTGTGCATTGAAGCATATCACATCAATATGGTGTAAATAAAGTTGCATATCATGGGTAATTTAATGGCTATGAAAGTTTATTTGGATATGGAATTTAAATGTTAAATACATATATTAAGTACACACAAGCTTTATGTCTGAGAAAATATCCATTTCCTGTGAACTTTGCAGTTCTAGCATCCCATGAGACATTTCTTTGAGGTCTATCAAGCAAATCCACACCCCATTTGGCACACACTGTGAGGACAATAGCTAAGAATTTGGCTCTATGCTGCCACTTACATTTGGTTGAAATCACAATTTTATTTTCTTTATAGTGATTTAGCATGGATGCAAGATGAATATAGGCATGAGAAATAGTGATAGTAGTTCAAAGTCTATAATTATAAGAAATGTAGGAGTGTCTTAGTTTATTTCAGTGCAATACAAATCTTCAATCTTCCTAAATCTAACTAGGAATGAGTTCATGAAAAGTAATATTTTTAGCTCCTCAAGGTGGACTCAACTAAACATCAGGTGGTCTAAGGATAGTACTAATGATGGATGCAAATGTGATTAACATGTATGGATATAGGTTACATGTCATGAAACAAAGATGATTTTGAAGGACAAGATGTAGAGATGGATGAAAAACCACAAAAGTTGATGAAAATTATCATGGTGTTGCAGTTGGATGTACAATGAATGCATATGTTTGTTATGTAAGAAAATGAATGGATATGGAGGAAAGGGATATGTAGAGAAGAAAAGGGATAGATAAAGAGAGAGGAGAAAGGGGGAGATAGAGATGGTAGAGATAAATATGTATAGATGAGACATAAGGAAAGAATGAGAGAGGGAGATATAGATTGATGAAGATAGAGATAGGAAGTGATATATAAAGAGAGATAGAGAGAAGGGCTATAGAAATCGAGAAAGATAAAGAGATAATGTGTGTGTGTGAGAGAGAGAGAGAGAGAGAGAGAGAGAGAGAGAGAGAGAGAGGCTTAGNAGAGAAAGAGAAAGAGATAATGTGTGTGTGTGAGAGAGAGAGAGAGAGAGAGAGAGAGAGAGAGAGAGAGAGAGGCTTAGCAAGATTAAATTTTATTTTTGAAAGAGAGAGAGAGGCTTAACAAGATTAAATTTTATTTTTGTTTTTATTTTTTAAAATTCAATATTTAAATCCATACCTGTAAAACTGACCTAAATCAAGGCTACAACTATAAATTTGATCTAAAATGATGAATGGGAATCTTAAAATAAATAATAATAGAATAAAAAATTAGAAATATTATGAACTAAAATTCACGATAAAAAAATATACCATTTATACATTGTATCGTGATACTCAAATCAAAAGAGATATAAAATATAAGAAGAAAAAACAGATCTATAATATTGAAGAATGCTTTCCATAGAGTGTAACGTCTACCGACCACGCGGTGCACATTTTACAAAGCACCAAAAAAATTAGAATTTAGAGGCGATCGGAATAAGCAAATAGAGTAAAGGTGCACCCGTTTTCCACGAGAGACACAGGTGCAGGCCAGAAAAGGACTGGAAAAGGGAACCCTTTCAATCTAACAATGGCAATGGCGATGCTAACACAAGTGCGGCAAGTAGTATAAAATGGCAGGAGTGTAGAATACATTTTCATTCTAAGAGATCTGTGTGCAGAGGGCTAAGGCGATGGGTGTAAAACTACGACGATGGCAGGGGAGAGCCAAGGGCAGAGGAGGAGGAGGACTCGCAGTTTTGATGTTGGTCATCGTTTCTCTGCTCTTCCTCACTGCGCTTAGATCCAGATCTCCGCCTGCATCTGGTAAATCTATATTCTTCATTTAAATTTATCGCTAATACTAGATTACCTAATTCATCGCGGAACCCTAGATCTATGAGGATTTGTGTAGTTTAGTAGGGCAACGGCTTTCTCATCTTCAACGCACTTAACCCTTCTCCTTTTCTATGTTTTGCATTCACAGACCACGGTAACTCTCAAAATGGATCCGTTGGAACGGTATGCTTTGACATTGGTTTTCTGTGAAAATTTATTGCTTTTATATTATCCATTCACATTTTCTGCTCATAACTCAACCGGATGATGTTGCTTCATCTATCTCTTCCTTGTTTAGGCTGACCTGACAGAGTGAATACACTCCCATTATGCCAATGCAGGCTGGGGGGCGGTTGAAGCAGAGCACAATACAGCAAATTGAATCTTTCTTTCCAAAAGAGGCAAGTTTGAGAGGTGTTTTTCTTCCATTAGTAAGAATAAGTAGTGAGAATAGATGATTGAAAAGTTTTTTCATTTATACTGGGCAGGTGATTGATGTCATCACGGCAAACACAGATGACTCTGGACCCCTGAGCTTAAATATTCATGCACGGGAAGATTTGTCTTCTTCTTGGGTATTAGATAAACCTTCTGATAGTATGCATGATGAGGTAAGACTGCAAAAAGATAATTAGTTTTTCCATTTGAACCATAAAGGAAACCTAATAGGCATGTACTAACAAGGAAGTGAAAATTGGCATTGTATTGTAAACAGAGAGACGCAGATTCTGGACACAAGCCCGAAAACCTAGCCTCGGAACACGATGGTATTGAGCAAAATGCTTTGCAGCATAAACGCAACAACGAGGCTGAGGAGGAAAAATCCTCTAACAATGTGCAATCGATTGATTCTGAAGAAGGCGTTGCAGGTTCTGAACAGAACAATATCAAAGAGAGTGTGGTCACAGGTTAGTTTTTACTGCTAAACTTGTTTGACCCTTGACAATAATGACTTACTGTAACATGATGTGGGTGATGATGTCTATTTTATTGCAGATCGTTCTACGCGTGAAGAGAGTCCATTGAAACTTTTACGGAGGGTAAATTCTTGAAAACATTCTTTTCTTCTTCCTTATATTCTCATACAAAAGAGGGATTATTGCCTTTTTGCCTCCATATTGATGTTTTTTAGGTGAATCTCTTGTTAGTTTTTAGGCTCACTTACTAAGATCTCTGCAGCAATTGAGAGAAAAGAGGAGGGAGAAAAGAGCAACGGAGCTTATTCAACAGGATGAAGAAGAAACAATCAAGCTTGAAAATGCAGCAATTGTCCGCTCCAAGGAAGTAGATTCTGCCGTGCTCGGAAAATACAGCATTTGGAGGCGTGAGAATGAGAACGAGAATTCTGATTCCACTGTTAGATTGATGCGAGATCAGCTTATTATGGCCAGGGTGTATTCAAGCATTGCCCGGGCCAGGAATAACCTTGATATATACCAAAATTTGACATTGCGAATTAAAGAAAGTCAGCACGCACTGGGTGAGGCTAATATAGATTCTGATCTGCTTCACAGGTAAAACTATGCCGTTTAATGTGTTTCTCATCATGCGCATATAGTTCTTTGGTTAATGACCCTTGATATCCCTCTTTGTAAGGAAGAAGCCGAGTTTTGTATTTGCTGCATATTATTTAAGTTTTCATGCCTGATGCCTGATGTCTGATGTGAATGGTTCAGTGCACCTGAAAAGATCAAGGCTATGGGTCAAGTTTTAGCCAAGGCCAGAGAACAGTTATATGATTGTGCTACAGTAACAAAAAAACTACGAGCTATGCTTCAGTCTGCTGATGAGCAAGTAAGGACCTTGAAAAAGCAAAGCACATTTTTAAGTCAGCTGGCAGCAAAGACTGTTCCCAAGGGCTTACATTGCCTGTCTATGCGGCTGACCATAGAGTACTACTTACTTCCTCTTGAAGAGCGGAAGTTTCCCAAGGAAGAGAGGTTGGAGAACCCTAATCTTTATCATTATGCACTTTTCTCTGACAATGTATTGGCTGCATCGGTGGTTGTCAATTCAACTCTCATGAATGCAAAGGTGATGAATCAATTTCAATCAAATAAGGTATTAAATTCAAAAGCCTGGAATTGTTTCTGGTTATCATTTGAATATTCATTCTATTGCCATTATTGTTTCCACAGGAACCCGAGAAACATGTGTTTCATCTTGTCACAGACAAGTTAAATTTTGGGGCCATGAGAATGTGGTTTTTACTTAATTCTCCTGGGAAAGCTGCAATAACTGTGGAAAATGTTGACGATTTTAAATGGCTCAATTCATCTTATTGTCCGGTTCTACGTCAGCTAGAATCTGCAGCTATGAAAGAGTATTATTTCAGAGCAGATCACCCAACTACACTCTCAGCAGGTTCTTCAAACCTGAAATATCGGAACCCAAAATACTTATCAATGCTTAATCATCTCCGTTTCTATCTTCCACAGGTTTATCCGAAGCTGGATAAGATCCTCTTCCTTGATGATGATATTGTGGTGCAAAAAGATTTGACTCCACTCTGGTCAGTAGATCTCCATGGAAAGGTTAATGGTGCAGTGGAGACATGTGGAGAAAGTTTTCACCGGTTTGACAAATATCTTAATTTTTCTAATCCCCACATAGCTAGGAACTTCAATCCTAATGCTTGTGGTTGGGCATATGGGATGAACATGTTTGATCTTAAAGAATGGAAAAGGCGAGATATAACCGGAATTTATCACAAGTGGCAAAATATGGTCTGTGTGTAATTTATGCTAATTTATGCATGTTTTATTTCTTGAAACCTATGCTTTTGCATCATAAAAATATTAAGTACTTAATTGGGGTTTTCTACAAATATTTGTCTTTTAGATTTTCTAATTTTTGTGTTTTCTCACTTTCAGAATGAGGATAGAGTGCTGTGGAAGCTTGGAACCTTGCCACCTGGATTGATCACTTTTTATGGCTTGACCCACCCTTTGGATAAGTCGTGGCATGTCTTGGGTTTAGGATATAATCCCAGTGTTGACCGCTCAGAGATTGAGAACGCAGCTGTTGTTCACTACAATGGAAATATGAAGCCTTGGTTGGAGCTCGCAATGACCAAATACAGGCCCTACTGGACAAAATATATAAAATATGACCATCCTTACATCCAGCAATGCAACATAAATGAGTAGCTGCAACTCCATTATTCATACTATCTAGGATTGTCAGCTGTATAATATGAAAAAATTCTTGGATCTGGAAGCGTGTTTGGTCTCCATTCATTTTCCTTGTAAATCATTTTGATTCATTTATTCCTAGATTTTCAATCTGGCTTACAGAGTCAATTTTGCAGGTCCAACAGAGTAGTCAAGTTTTGAAGAATTCGCAAATTCAAAGCTTTGTTATATTTCCTTATAAGGGAACTTTTGCAAGAGAATCATGAACTCTTGTTTGGAAGATGTTGATTCATTACTAAATTCAATCATTCTTGTATTTATGACAAGATGTCTATTCAATTCTAAACTTAATAATTCATGTAGTTATAGCATTTGAGTAATACTCCGTTGTAATTTGAAACTACTCATACATAAGCATTTGGTTTGATTCTATTCGTATCTCCAGCTGTTTAATGTAGTATCATTATGAGTGGAATTCTTAAGATTAAATAATTTGAAATATCTAATATTATTAGATGGAATAAGTAGATATTGACGTGAAATTTGGGATTTGTAAAATAGCTTATTGTAAAGGTGTAGTTTGCATGGCTATGTCATTTTCAATTTAGTTGTGTAAGTTTTGGAAGAATATCTTACATGAACATATCAACAAATATAGTTCAATCTTCTATGGTGGGGCTCATTCCCCTAGCTTATATACATCTCTATGCATATATTCTAATGTATTTATCTCCCACGTTATTCATATTTATATAGACTTCCATAAATGTATCTAAACTACATACTTATTGTGATATTGCTATCAGGATTCAATTGTGTAGTTTTTTTAGAGTGTTTCATAAGTAGTAGTTCAGAAGATCCCATCTCTCGTGAGAATGAATGGAACACTTAGCACTCATCGCATGTAGGTGATGCTCATAGTCTATTGAGGTGAAGTACCCAGACTTTCTAGAAGGTCACCCATCCTAGTACTACTCCAGTTCAAGCGCGCTTAACTATGAAGTTTCCTCTATGATTAAGCCCACTTTGCTTGCGACCCCATGGAGGAAACTTCATAGTTAAGCGCGCTTGAGCTGGAGTAGTATTGGGATGGGTGACCTCTCGGGAAGTCCTGATGTGTGAGCATCACCTCGATGTAATGAGTGCGAAGTGTTCCATTCATTATCATGAGAGATGGATTCTTGTGAAGCACTACTC
The DNA here is from genome assembly GCA_018584345.1 of Thuja plicata. NCBI lineage: Eukaryota > Viridiplantae > Streptophyta > Pinopsida > Cupressales > Cupressaceae > Thuja > Thuja plicata. The sequence continues at coordinate 3,461,529 of MU225068.1, forward strand.
ATGAAACACTAAAAAAACTACATAGTTGAGTCTTGATAGCAATATCACAATTTGACTTGCTGTGGAAAATATCTACGTACTTAGTATTCTTGTATACCTCTTCCAATTTATTTCCTATACATCTTGATTAAAAATGCCCGCTTATTAAGTCTTTTAGGTAATTGTAGACTTGATGACTACCTTTTTAAAATTCAATTTCTAACCTGATTGTTGCTTATTATTTTCTCTCTTTGAGTGATTTAATATTATGTCCTAATTTTTAAAGTCATTTAATTATATTCATTTCATGTCTCATCCTTAAAGAGCTATCCATATCTCATTCACATTTAAAGAAACACCTTAATTTGATTCTCTAAAACAAAATTAGATTTGCAAGTTCATGCTAGTATTTGCAACAAGAACAAGAACAAGAACAATGTAAATGGAAAGTGCTCCTAAGTAACAATAACAATTATTCCAATGTATTTTTAGACAATGTCATCCTACATAACAAAGAGGATAGAAGCAAAGGCAAGTTAGGCAAAATAGAAAGTAGAGTTATTATCATGTCATTTCAATAGGCATATGACATTGTTGTAACCATAGATTTGACATAGATCCATTAACTCAAATCTACATGGTGTAGACATGATTTTATGATTTCAATAGAGAACATAGGAAGACATTCCATTTTAGATCCCAAGATAGAAATTTCATGCCAATATTCGACTTGGTTTATCCTTTAGTTAGAGAGCCAAGTATATCTAGTATTTGCATTTATTTGTGTTACTTTAGTAGTTAATGTTTCGAGAGACATTAGCTCTTAGACCTTATCATTAAATTAGTAAAGGTTAATTGTGCTTATGTATATGCATGTTATTGGATTAGCCTAGACTAAGCTTATGGGAAGGTCGAATTTCTATTACATTTTTTTGGTGAATCCACTTGATCCTACATGACCTATATGCTTTCCCAAGATTTCATATTGTTAAGGTTTTCAAATCTGCAATTTTAAAAAAATTACATCTAATTTTTAATCTGATCTCCCGTTTCATCCCTAAACATCATTGATATATCTAAATTTTAAGGTTTAATGCTTCTTTAAGTAATGCCCCGTTGAGGAACCCTCAACATGGGGACAAAATACACATCAAAACATGCCGAATAATTTTTTTTTTCTCTAAACAATAAAGCACTACATTAATTTAAGCAACACAACATAATACCATTTGTTATATCTAAAATAGAAAACAAGAGGATAAAGATTATACCTATTGCCATGTTTAATTAACAAATACTTATCACTGTATACCCGAGTTGTGCTATCTTGTTTCTTCACCATGTCCCGATACTTGTATCTGCACACATGTCTTCACAACTAGATGCATGTCATAAGAGTCATTAAACATTTAATACATGATCATAAATACTAAGCTCTTGCACCAAAAGAAGGTGCAAGGGATACACTGATAGGTCTTTGATGTAAAAGCATAACTGAAACTTTACATAACAAAAGGAAGTTGTACTAAAGTGTCATTCTACAAACATGTTTCATTGTAGCATGAAGTCTTGTACATAGCAGCATCCAGTGTGGATGAATTAAAGTAAAAATATTGTCATACTATCTTTTTTTGTAAAGAAGGGAAATATACCAACATGCATTGCAATGAGCATATAAACAGTTGAGATTGCAGAAAAATCTATAAATAATATTTAGAGATAGATATATATTAACACTGTAAAAAATTTCACACAATACATCAACTGTTAAAAGAATCAGAAACGAGGGGTACACACACATTAATAATTGTACATTGCAACAAAATATGAAATGAATAATTGTAATGCACAAGCTATCTGCCAAAAATACCTTAAATTATAAGCCCAAATGACCACTAATAGTACAGTCCTAGATAGGCGTTGTAATACAAAGAAACAACTGACAAAAAATGAAAAAATTATCACATTTTTTTGTTGATAACTTACACTCCTCCAAGGAAGTAGGCAAACTTGGAGGAGATTGAGTTAGAGTTGCAGGAGGAGCAAAGAAAGGAGCAACAGGTACAAGCCCTCCAACTTCTCCTATTTATGATTGATGCCAATACACATAAAAATACAAATACAAATGATAGCTGCAAAAATCTCAAAGAATAAGGAGCTAGCCTCTGATAAGGGTTTTGGCATTGTTATCCCTATTTCTAAAGCAAGTCAAGAAAATTGTAATTACATTTTATAATATATTATCATTCTATATTAAATATTATTTATATTTTTGAATATTCTTCAAATTAATTTAAAACACATTCATTAGAACTTATAAACATTTTATTTCATATTTAAGTGTGATATCTAGTTTATTTCCTTTTGCACAAAAAATGAGAAAAAAACATCTACATCTAATTCATCTACATCCCATCTTATTAAAGAAGAAAAGATGTCATAGGTAAACTAAGATATGAAGGGAGAGAAAAGATGTCTTATATGCTATCCTTTAAACTATGTATAGGACATTTTAATACAAGAAGGAAAAATCATACAAAGAGGTGTCCATTCTTTACTTTCTGTGAGATTTGAACTGATTCTCCAAACCGCATTAGATCAACTCAGGTTATACACAGATGCTTAGGCAGTTACCTAATTTGAGGGACAATCTTACCTGTCAGTTAGCATTTGTCAGTGTTCTCCTAGCCTGTACCTATATGGGAGCTTTGGAACAGGGTGTCAATATCCATCACATATCATAAAGAATAGATAAATTTTGTCAGATTTAATTGTAACTGCCAACTGTTTGACAAAATGCCTCACAAAAATGTAGTTTCATGGAATGTCATGATCGCAAGATATGCACAAAGTAGGTTTTTTGAAAAGACTTTAGAAACTTTGAGGCAAATGCAATTATCAAGTGCATTGCCAAATTGCCCCTGCCCCTGCCCCTGCCCCTGCCCCTGCCTGTGTGGAAATAGGAGTTTCCGAACAAGGTATGGATATCCATCAAAGGTATGTGTATGCAAAAGGCAGGTTAATGCCATCTCATGGACTGCAATGAAATGATTGCAGGATATACTCAAAATAGATGTGCGGAAAAGGGTTTTACAAACTTTTAAGCAAATGCAATTGATAGGTGCCAAATTCCACAACCTTGGCCACCATACTCTCTGCTTCTGCCTCTGCCTCTGCCTCTGTCTTGTTACATGTTCTAGTCTTGCATGTGCCTTGGTAGACATGCATGCAAAGTGTGGGTTCTCATTTTTTTAAGGCATTTTTAAAACATTGAATGGAAAAATAAAGTTGGTACATCAAAAGAAAACAAGTTGCTAAGCCAGAGATCTTCTAAATACATATGCATGTATACTAAGTTACCGGATTCTCTCACTGACTGACCGGAGGCAGAAGCCGATGCGTTCAGATTCAGATTCAGAGGCGGAAGTTGATGTTCCCGGAAGCTCACAAGAAGCATTACAACTTCCTGTAGATGCCATCCACTCGGGAGTTATAACGCTTACTAGGGAGCATCTAGGTGCATCCAATGTTCAGACCCCCCAACCCCAAACAAAAAAAAATAAAATAAAAAACTATTAAAAATTAAAACATTTTACTTAAGACGTATTATAGTTGACTTTTCTTTTCCACTAAACCTTAAAAATAATCTAAAAGAGGCCATTCATTGTTTTAGCATACCATTTTGTTTGTTATTTTGCTCTTTTCTTATTTGATCTCCATTTTGGCATTTCAAAAGGAGGTGGTTATTTTCAAAAAGGATCATTTGTGGGGTGCCAAGATAGCTTCCACAAAGGATATTTAAACGTCTAAGGTAAGCGTTTGACCCTATTCTTTAGTCTTTAATACTTTTTTTTTTAAGATTTTCATGAATTTTTTCATATTATTTCCCCTCATCTCAATCACTTCGGGTTTTACAACTTACCCCTAACCAATACAAATCTGAAGTGGTTTGAAGCTCACCACAAAATTCGCACTCAAGTGGTTTATTGCTGACCACAATTGGTTTCTAGCTAACCATAAAATCTATAATTGAGTGGTTTTGGCTAACCACGAACCTCATATACAAGAGGTTACTGCTGACCATGAACCTCATAAATGGTTTCAGATTACCACAAACCTCACGTACAAGTGGTTACTGTTGACCACAAAAATTTACAAATGGTTTCAGATTACCACAAACCTCATATGATGGGGAAACTAACTAATAAGTCACACACTTTTAATCATCACTTTGGGATTTATTCACTGATTTTTTTGCTTCTTCTGTACCTAATTGATTATCGAGTCCATATAAAAATTGATCCATCTACCGAGATACATGGGTACCTAGCCAATGTACTCGCTAGTTCTATATGAATCGGTTTCACCTACATGATTCATCAATATATTAAGACAAAACACTTTGGGGTGTCAGGTACAACCGATCATGCAACCCCTACAATAACTTAGGTACAATAAACATCCTTCCATTGAGACACATTACTAGTGCTCAAGGATCCTAGCTTTTGTAGGCTCTATCAACCTTATACATTGCTTGCACAATTTCAGAAACAAAATGCCACAACATTAGAAAATATCACCTCTTTTTTGTTCACATAGAAACACAATTCTATTACTTAAGCCCATTTACATCTCAATACTATGGGAAATATTTGTTTTACCTCTTCTCTTCTTCTTTGCAGTGATTTCAACAATACTTTTTTGATTTAGGACAAATCTAGAATGAATCTGCACAACTTCAATCTTTTTCATGATCTCCTTGACTTTAGCTTACAACTGATTGATTTCTCTCTAACTCTGATTCAAACACTTCAACGATTTCTATTAGACTGACCAGACTTTGGCTAATAATCAAAGCTCAACTTTTACAACATGAAATACTTTATTCATATGCCACACTCTATCTTTCAAATATAAAAATTATTGCAACTTTAAATTCTACAATAAATGAGTTTCCTTGAGGAGCTATAGCAATAACTGGACCATCAACATTGACTCTCCTTTAAATTATGTTAGTAATAACTGAGGGGGGGGGGGGGGGGGGGGGGGGGGGGGGTGAATCAGTGGCCTCAAAATTTTATCCTTTAAACATTAACCACCAATCAAATAAACCTCAGATTATTAAGTCCCTACAAGATGCATGCCATGAAATACTTATAATGAATAACTGTCTGTCAGTTTTCCTTGTCTGTCCTTATTCTCCTTGATAACTATTTACCGATAAGCAGTATAACTATTTACCGATAAGTAGTATAACTATTTACCAAAACTCAGTAAATAAGCATAGTATACCGATCAACCTAGTGTTAACTATGTCAGATACAAAACAATAAAGAAATAAATCATACACACATAACACATGAACTTTTAACATGGAAACCCTGTTAAGGGAAAAACCACTGGGACCGGTACCCCAAATTTTCACTCTTCTGAAGTGAGCCCTGTTAGGAGCCAACCCTGTTAAAGGTTACAAACACACTGTTAAGTGCGAC
>MU225068.1:3472721-3496801 GCA_018584345.1 Thuja plicata
TTGGCTCTCAGAACATTTGTATCACCTCCATGTACAAGCTTCAGTTTGTCCCACATCTTCTTTGCAGTTTTGCAATCTTTGACATCTTCAAATTCAGCATCAGAGAGTGAGGAAGAAAGCTCTATAAACATGCAGTTGTGCTCATGCTTCTCTCTCAATTGATCTACTGTCAATACTCATGTAGGAAACACATATTCAGTATCTAGGAATTGAGTAACATCATTACCAATACCTGATAAGTGGAGTCTTATCTTGCTTTACCATGAAACAAAGCCGTCTTTGTTCAACTTGGGCACATCTTGTCTATTCATCTTGTGATCTTGACTTAGGTCTTGAAACCTTTCTTTCTAAGCACACAAGCTCTGATACCAATTGTTAGTAATAACTGAGAGCGAGGGGGAGGGGGGGGGGGGGGGGGAATNGTGAATCAGTGGCCTCAAAAATTTATCCTTCAAACATTAACCACCAATCGAATAAACCTCAGATTATTAAGTCCCTACAAGATGCATGCCATGAAATACTTATAATGAATAACTGTCTGTCAGTTTTCCTTGTCCGTCCTTATTCTCCTTGATTACCGATAAGCAGTATAACTATTTACCGAAGCTTAGTAAATAAGCAGAGTATACCAATCAACCCAGTGTTAACTATGTTAGATACAAAACAATAAAGAAATGAATCATATACACATAACACATGAATTTTTAACATGGAAACCATGTTAAGGGAGAAACCACAGGGACCGATACCCCAAATTTTCACTCTTCTGAAGTGAGCCCTGTTAAAGGTTACAAACACACTGTTAAGTGCAACCTTGTTAGAGGATTTTATACATAGAGGTTGTCACTTAGTATCGGGCATCTATTGCTACCATCGTTGAATTAGCCTCCTTCTTAGACTGTCAATAGGTATCAGGAAAGTCCAATGCTACTTTCATGAATCAACCTTTTTAGCACTCCTTAGGATGTACCTTAATATATAGAAGACTGTTAAGTCCTTCTCTGTTAAGAGACTTGATGCTTCAATGGTTAAACTGAAACACTATGACTAGTTTCTAATGCAACTTTGAATTGCAGATTTTCAGATCTATTTAAGTAAATTACCTCTCTAATCAATGTATCAATTCAATTATTTGTGCTCCACACTTTATTCTCTATGATGCTGTGCTTCACTGTTCATCGGTGTTTGTAGAATTCTTTAGCTCTCCTTCAACTTGATTGATTAGGACTGTATGAAGTTCTTCTTCATCAGTTTCTCTTCAACATCCTCTTTTCATTCACTCCCCTTAATCCCCTTTCCATTAATGTGATATTAAAAAATGAATTAAGCTTGTCTCTTATATAGACACAATTTTCACTGTTTCTTGATTCTTGGCATGAAAAACAATCAGCCAATTTGATTTAAAGCATAACTCCTGATTTATCTCGTAGTTATCTTCTTGCCAACTGTACAAATCTTCTTTAAATCAATTACTTAACTCTAGTTGAATAAAACAAATAAAACAACCAGTTAAGTCTATCTTTAGCTCTTGCCAACTAGATATTTTATCATTTTATGAACTCTTTATTCTGTCGGTCAATTCTTCAGTTAGTTGTCGGTGACAATTGACAATTCTGTCGGCATGACTCCAGTTAGCTTCAGGATCTCCGTCCATCGGGCATCCTTATATTTTTACTCATCGGGCAACTCTGTTTTCAGCTCGTTGGGTATCTTGTGGTTTTTCTTCATTAGGAAACACTATCTTCTGCTCGTAGGGTATCACTGTGACTTTTCTTATTTGCCTTTACTGATGGTGTGCACTCTGTCGGTGTTATCTGTCACTTAGTGAATACTTGACATTTATGCATTACTGAAAGCATAACCTTTGTTCTATAGATTCTCTGAAGTCTTTGGCATTATGTACATGACCGTACATATGATATCAAGTTGACATCAATGACAATACAAACCATTAACTGATTTAATGCTTTGCATTATCTTCAACTTAACATTATCAAACATTCAATCAGTTACATGTCATCAAATTAAATATGCTTTCATCAAATATATTTAATCTTATTTGATAACACAACATCTTCAGATTTTCTTCCTTCAGACTACAGCTGAAGATCCACAATTTTGCATTTTAATTATGATTTGATTTGCTAGCAACCTCTGGCAACAATCTACTTCTAACTTTTCAAATCCTCACAATCTCTACTTTAACAACTGTGGCTATATTAAAATTTTGACAATTTTAACAAATGGTAGAGATCTTTATGATCTCTCTTGTAATGATCTTCAACCATTTGTTGACTGACAATATTTGAGTGCTACAATAATTTCAAACTCTTATGTAATTTTATACAGAGAAAAACTGCTTCTAATTTCTCTCTTTTTAGCAACAACAGTCAACAACTTGAGCAATTACTTAAACAACTTCTTTATTCTCCATGGGGCTATATTTGGCTCTTCGATAAACCTTTGAACAACCCTATTTCTATGATATCCTTTTGCAACTACCCCACCTCTTTGATAGTGACAGTTTAGAACAACCAAAATAATGACATGTTTCTTGGCATCTTTATATTGGGATTGTTAGTGATGTCATTGGATGCTTATGCAAACAGATTTGGGGAAATGCTTCTTTTTTTTAAAAGACTGGCAACTTCTTCTCTTGCAAATTAATCTCCTTTCACCTCTGCAGGGGACTTAACAACACTCCACTTCTACTCTCTGACTCCAATAGCTGGTTTGTATGTGCACTGCTAACACTCTTCTCCTGCTACTGCAACTTCTCTCTCAACAATTTCAAGAACATCTTCCATTAGATCTAATAACATGTTTAAAAACATGGACTGGAGGAGATACTTAGAAAGGATCACTATTGAATACAAAACCTTATCTATTAATTTATAGATTAATATACATTAAATGCTAAGCCCATTAGTGTTCAAAGTTAGCTGTAGAATTGATGGTGGCAGGTGAATGGACGAAGGTTTGTATTATGTTGGACGATGCTTGGTTGGCAGTCTGGTTTTTGCCAACAGACCTATCTACATCATAATTAATTTACTCATTCTAACAGGTTTGCAATGAGAAACAATGTCTAGAATCATGCCCGTATGGAAAGAAGATTTGATCCAATGAAATAGTAATGGGAAACCTAAAGTAGACCAAAAATTTAATATTCACTATATAAAGGAATTACATTAAAGTCATGCGAATTCCAAATACATACCTCAAGTTGCGATTAGAATCTAACGATCAATTTAGAAAGCTTTCCCATTTTGTCACCACAGCTAGATCGAATCCACAAAATTGATCCAATTCCACAACCAGATGAGAATAATTTATTTTTACAATTATTCTCAAAACCTCCTTTCCCATATTCATTGCATAAAGTTCATTTTATAAAACTCAAGAAGCCTTTCAAAAACCCACAAATCTCTCCCTCAAAAATAAAAAAAAGTAGAAACATCCATTCAACATCCAAAAGTGACCAAGATAAGTTATATATATATTTTATTTAAGTGGTGATTAATACATAATTATTAGAAGGGTGAGAAAAGTTTTATAAAAGAATATAAATGGGTATTTTATTTTATCTCTTAATTCTAATTTAATTTTTATACGTAGAAAGTCCGATAGTATTTAGAATATAATATCGGGAATTCTTATACCCACATTAAATACGATACATATATGTATGAGCAATAACTATTGTTTGGTTATGATTAGAATATGAAACTTAATTGATATATTAAAATAAATAATTAATTTTCATATATATAAATATTATGACTCCTATTCATATTGATTCATAGACATAAATAAGGGTACACATAATTATCTATACTTGAATATGTATTTAGAATTTAAATAAAACTTTCTTTAACTTAAGTGTTAGGGTATGTGTAGATCATGGTATGCCAAAAACAGGCGATGTGAAAAAATCCTATTTTCACTTGTCCAAAAATGCACAAAAAAGTGTGTTGATTTTTAAGTAGGCCCGAGTGTTAGTACACATGGTCAAACCAAAATCCAAAGCACAAACCTAATCAGATATTTAATTTTTTTCAGTAAAACTAATTTAAGCCTGCATGCTACGTTTCTCAATTTTCATTTTGAAAACATTGAAAAATGCAGTCGTATCTCATATCCAATATAGAATTGGATATACGTTACTCCAATTGAAAATTTGTTGTCAATTTGAATAGGTACGTTCAAATTTTTATTTGTTTTTTTTTATCAATAAAATCAGATTTATATTCATAGTTATCAAAAATTTACAAAAAAGATCTTGAAGTGTTACAATATATGTCCTTTCTACAAAAAAACTCCTAGCGGTTTCATCACCAACGACAGTCTAAACATTGTAATCCAAACCCAAAAAATATGACATTCGTGGATACATTACGTGTTACATAGATCCAAGACCATACTACTTTTTCCACCTGATATCACTATACACACAAAAACCCAAAGCACTAAGACTTTCAGTGTCTCCTCATTCCTAACGGAACCATCCACAAGACACCTTTGGAGAGAAGTTTGGAATGGCCCATGCCTCTGACGTAGATGCTCCTCCAGCCATTTTTTTATTCTTTGGGAGTTGACGACGGAGTTGGGGCCTTCTAGTACTATCAATTAGCGCTGTCGACTTGACGGGTGTGGTCTTCTGCCACTTCGCTTTAGCCGGTTCTCCTTGAGCTCTACAAGACACCACTTTGTCGAGGAAGTCCTGAATCAAGATCCATCCTCTCCTTACCTCGGGGAGGCGCACCTCTTTTGGCTGAGTGGAGCTCCATACAACTAGAGGCTGGAACTTTCCAAACCTGCCACCAATGGACCGCCAGGGACCGTGAAAAATTTGGAGTCCCACACCCAACTCGGCCCGATGAACAATGCATTCCATGCCGACAACCCACTTTGGTTCCACACATTGTAAAGCCACAAAGACGACCCCCATCTTTGAATTCCCCACCATGAGGTCGAGGGCCAGAAAAAGGGAAGAAATATCCAAGTTAGTTCGAGGCCTCCACTCATGCTTTAGGAATTCCTCCCCAAAAAATGTTGACAATGCCTCCATGAATTCAGGCTCAACAAAGTGGAAGACATTACCCAGCCTTTGCGTAGTGATTTCATTATGGAATGCAGGGAGTTGCTTTGGGGAGTTAAGCAAAAACTTTGCCTCCATGACCAAAGGAATCTTACTCACTGTGTAATGAAAAAAAAGTGCAGACTTCTTTAAAATGACAAATTACTCTCGATGCTACAGACATTGGTTGATTGTGATGAAAACTCCCCAAGCTTCATGCTTTTAAAGAGAAACTTTGCTTGATTTCATCCCTCGAAAATGTAGTATCAATAAATGTTTGACGTACAGACTCTCATAGGCCCTTCTTACAATTGCCATCGAACTTGTGCGGGAGAGGGAGGAAGTACTAAGTGTTTATGAGAGACAGATGCAAAATCTATCCTTCATCAATATGATGGATCCTTTCATACATGCAAAGTTGGTAGATGACACTTGTCTTTGCCTTGTGCCAAAATTTCAATCAAGTTGGCTGATTCAAATGTATTCCATCACACGCCAAGACTTTGAAGTACACAAAATAAACTTGTGTTAATGCCCACGCCCCCATTGTTATAATTGATTATGTTGTAGAATCCCAATGATACTCCCATTATGTCAGCTAGTCCCATCCAAGATCAAATTGAGTATAATCCTCAATTAATTCAGTAGTCTCATTTGGTGATCTTCTTACTCCAATATTTGATAGTAAATCTGCAAGGCCATTGGCTTCCCTAGGGACGTGGTTGATTTATACCTCTGTGATCTGGCTTAGGATGGCTTGGATGCTATGGGTATATTGATTTAAATACCATGCCTCCATTGCGCCTTTTTTTATGTCATTAATGACAAGCAGAGAGTTGCCTTCTAATATCAATTTCTGAACTCCTAGAGTGTTTGCCAAGCGGCCAGCTCTAAGTGCAACTTGACATCCTGCTGCATTGTTAGTCCCATCTAGGAAGCAAAAAGCACTCAAGGCAACTATATCACCATTTTATGACCGTGCAACATAGCCAATGCCTAAGGGGCCTAGATTCCCTTTTGAGGCGCTATCAAAATTGATTTTGATCCAAATCGGCGGTGGAGGGATCCACTGAATTTGCAGGTGGTCGCCCATGGTAGGTTTAACCCTACAAAGCCCATGAATGGGCCCTTTTTGTTATTTGATATTTTTTAAATGAAATTGGTAGTTTTTTGATAAAAACTTGGGTTTATTTGATTTTGTTTATTATTTTTTTTAAAAATTGATTGTAATTGCATATTTATTTTTATTGTAATTATACATAGACACAAACCAAGCACAAAACCCTCCCAATGATCCTGTAAACAATCTGGAACCACCTCCAAACACCCCACAACCACATGAAAACAATCCCCCACCTTTAGAAGACCAACCAATCCTAAACCCTCAACCTTTAAAGGATCTTATAAGAGAAAATCTAAATCGTCTTAGAGACTTTTAGACTAAATATGCCAATATCCCCACATTGCGCCCCATGTTTTCCACCTTGAACTCCATTATTGAAAACATGGAGAAACTTATAGAGAAACAAAATGTTTCACTTCTTTGGCGCGATTCCATGCATGCCGAGTTTGACGATGAACTTGATTATGATCAAGTTATGAACCTAACTATAACTAAAAAAGACACATGTAACCTTTTTGTGGATGCCAAAATGGGATTAAAAGTGGACCCTAAAAATCCCAAGTTGTCAATTAAATGGTGCACAAATGGTGCAATACGTGACCACTTTTGGGATTGCTGGTGGATATTTTTTTATAGACCACCCCACAACAATTTGGATGTACCATTATATTTTTTAAGAAAATTGTATATTGAATTTGTGCTCGGTCACAAGATAAAATATTGGAGCATGAGACCGAACCAGGGCATAGGCTTAGGTTCTCCTCAAGATAGGCCATGGGCACACCGAGTACCAAGTCATGATTGTATCAAGTATCTTTTTGAATTTTGTAGGTCACCCCTAGTTTGAGGGAGGTACAACACCAAGTCTTTGTATCATTGATGACCCAACCAACATTGCTTGAAGAAAGTTCAACACAGGTAAGTTTTAATGTTAATTCAATTATTTTGTTAATATATTTTGCTACCAAGGATTTAACATTAAATAGTATAACTTGTAGATTAATCTCATTTTTACAAACATATACAGGTCGGAGTCGACATTGGTGGCATTGTCCCTTCGCTACCAAGGACATATGCTAGGACTCTTGACTGCATGAGGAGATAGAGAGGCAAGGTACATGAGTTTTGAATTTTAAAATTTGTTTATTTATTATTGTTGACTATGATTTTGAAATTTTATTTTTGATTTGTAGAAACCATATAAATTAAGTAATCTAACTTGGGGTTTCACTTTTATGTTCATGCAATATCTATCAGAGCCAAAAAGTACTTCGAAGAGGTTCCATTTTGATGATCCACTAGTAGAATAGGATGTCCTAGAAACATTTGTAGTTATTTATTATTTTGAGATACCATATGACACATTTTGAGATGGCGTATGCCACATTGTATCTAGATATGTAGATTTCATAAAGATTTTGAGATGGCATGTGACACATTTTGTACTAAACAATTTCATATATATATATAGAACATATTCATTTCTGGATATTTTATCTTTGTCATGCATTGTATGTATGTATTATTTCCATATTATATCTTTGTCATGCATTGTATTTATGTATATATGTTCATTTTCATATTATATCTTTGTCATGCATTGTATGTATGTATTATTTCCATATTACATCTTTGTATGTATGTTCATTTCGATATTATATCTTTTTCATGCATTGTCATGTGTAATAGACCTAATTAGGCTTCGTTTCCAAAGAAAATACCCTCAAAATATTTTTTCCAGCCAAAGTAATAGGTGTAATAGACCACAAATGGGCTAATAAACTTCAAATTTGCATACCCTAACTCAAATTCCTTATAGGGTAACTGCAACTGGACTAATAGGTGTAATAGACCTTGGGGACACTTTGGTATGGGGTGGCCGCTGGCATTATTTGCATCTCTGTGGGAGGAATGAGGTTGTAAATGGGGTTCACCTGATCAAATGGATCTAACAAAATAGATGGTTTTGTCCTAGGATGAACGGTTTGAAAGATGCACCATTGAGCAACTTTCAACTGAGCAACAATCTAACTTTATGCACCAACCGAGATTGGGTCGCCAAATGGAAACCAAGTGGAATACCATAAAATTGAGATTTGTGCTGTAGGCCTTCCCAAGATGGTCCTTGTGCACTTCACGGTTCTCTTATACCCCTCACAAGGTCTGAGATATCGCCCTCCAAAAATTGCTACTTGATTTGGCTTAGTGCACATTGGGAACACTTACGTCCAGCATGCACCAGAATGTTCTTGATGCTACGTGGGAAAAATGAGAACTCCAATAGTGTGTACTTGGCCAAATGGAGCTGATAGAGCTTCCATTTTGGTCCCATAATGAATGGTTTGAAATATGCACCATTGAGCCTCTTTCAAGTGAGCAATAATGCAACTTTTTGCACCAACCGAGATCGGGTCGCCAAATGGAAACCAAGTGAAATATCCCAAAAATGAGCTACATGATTATAGGCCTTCCCAAGATAGTCTTTGTACACTTCAAGGATCTATGATACCCCTCACAAGGTCCAATAAATCACTCTCCAAAAACCACTGCTCAATTTGTCTTAGTGCACCTTGGGAACGCTTAGGTCTGGCATTCGCCAGAACATTCTTGATGGTACACAGACAAAAAAAGGTCTCCACTACCATTTACCCAACCAACTAGAGCTGATGGAGATGATGGTTTGGTCCCACGATGAACGGTTTGAAATATGGACCATTGATTAACTTTCAATTGACCAACAATGCAACTTTTTACACCAACCAAAATTGGGCAGCCAAATGGAAACCAAGTGGAATATCCAAAAAATGAGCTACCTGCTTGTAGGCCTTCCCAAGATGGTCATTGTGAACTTCACAGTTATCTAATACCCCTCATGAGGTTTTAGATATCACTCTCCAAAAATCACTGCCCAATTTGGCTTAGTGCACCTTGGGAACACTTAGGTCTGACATGCGCCAAAATGTTATTCATGCTATGTGGGTTAAAAAGGTCTCCACTAGGTTTCACCCAGCCAACCAGAGCTGATGGAGCTAGCGGTTTGGTCTCATGATGAATAGTTTGAAAGATGCACCATTGAACAACTTTCAATTGAGAAAAAATGCAACTTTTTGCACCAACCAAGATTGGGTCGCCAAATGAAAACCAAGTGGAATATCCAAAAAATGAGCTACCTGCACTTCACGATTATCTAATACCCATCACAAGGTTTGAGATATCACTCCAAAAGTGACTGCCCGATTTGGCTTAGTGCACCTTGGGAACACTTAGGTCCGACATGTGCGAGAATGTTCTTGATGCTACACGGGTGATTAAAGGTCTCCACTAGTGTTTACCTGGCCAACTGGAGCTGATGGAGCCAATGGTTTGGTCTCACAAAGAATAGTTTGAAAGATGAATCGTTAAGCAACTTTCAATTGAGAAACAATGCAACTTTTTGCATCAACTAAGACTGGGTTTCCAAATGAAAACCAAGCTGAATATCCCAAATATGAGCTATGTGCTTGTAGGAATTCCCAATATGGTCCTTTTTCAATTCATAGTTCTTTGATACCCCGCACAAGGTTTGAGATATCACCCTCCAAAAATTGCTTCCCAGTTTGGCTTAGTGCATATTGGGAACACTTACGTCTACCATGCGCTGAAACATTCTTGATGCTACACAGACAAAATGAGGTCTCCACTAGCTGTTACTGACCGAACCAGAGCCAATGGACCTAATGGTTTGTTCCCCTGATGAATGGTTGAAAGATGCACCATTGAGACCAAGTGGTGCATTTTTCAACTGAGGAAGAATGCAACTTTTGGCACTTTTACGTCAATGATACTTATAACTTTGCAAACATGACCAATGTGACTTAGATAAAATAAATACATCATTATTATGCTAGGTCGACCTTAATTGACCATTTTGACCACTTTGAACCACCCTCAACTAATAAGGCTTTAAAAGGTCAAATGGTTACATAATGGGATAAACATAAATCTAATGAAATCTACATTACAATTGAAATCTATTAAAATTGAATTATAATGCATGAAAATGATATGTTTGGCCATATCACAAATTTTTTTAACCAAGTCAAATATTTGTATTCTTGCATGTATTTCATTATTATACAAGCTTGAGTGTACACACAACCTTGTGTACAAATACATCCTATATCATTGATACAACCATATTATGAATAAATATATCAATGTTATCAAAAGTCTGAGATACAGAATTACCAAAAATATAAGATACACAAATACATATAAAAAAATCCTACATAATAAGTGTGTCATTTCCACTGCTAAAGTATAGAAGTTTAACAAATGGTACTCAATGACATCTACATTCTAATCCCTGCATTCTGAAGGCACAAGAAAATGTTTTGGAATTAGGTAAAAATAGGCTTTGAAGGGGCCTCAAAATCCCATACAAAGAAGAAACTTAAGGTAAAAATTTAAGATTTCCCAGCACACAACAGACCAACCAGACCAAAAGGCTCGATCCCCCAACAAACACCCAAAAAATTGTTCCCAAAGATTTTCAACTTTGAATACCAGCAGCCTAGGAACAAAACCAACAACATGATTATCCCTTAGACCCCTTCTTATGGGATCAAAGTGTCATATCAAAAGAAGGTGAGGATATTTTGAAAGCTTTAACTTTAACTATAATCCAACCTTCTTCCACTTTAGCAGTTTCATCCTACCAGAAAAGGGAATCCAAGATTAAATTCCCAGCATCCTTTAAATTTCCAGCACCCTACTCAACCAACAAAGACCCAGATCCTAAACCCCTATCAGAAACAAAAACCAAAGAGGGAGAGGCAAGAAGACCTACAGAGCCAGTAACAACTATCATACCAACAGGAAATCTGGACCCATCCATCAAAGAAGAGATAGTTTCAACAGAGCCAGTAGAATCTAAAACCAACACATGGATTGAATCAGCAAGGGGAGCTCTTGCACTCGAGGAATAAGAAAAGTGACTAACACCAATAGAATCCCCATGGGGTACATCCTTTCCCACAACCATCTAAGGGGAAGGAACAGGAGAATCTAGAGAAACTACATGGGAAAAAGTCCACTGAGAAGTACTCTTCTCAACCGTGTAATGCTGAGAAGAAGCACCTTTTCACCAAGATATAGAGTGCCTAGTTTTACACCGACCACATTTGGATTCCACATGACCTATTTAAAATCATCTTCTGCACCTAAAAGGGATTCCTTCATAGTCCAAAGATCAAATCCAGCTTCCCTTAGGAGCAACCAGCTTGATCTCCACAACAAAACCCTTGGAAGCATCAATATCCGCCAAAATATGAGCATAAGTGGAGTGGAGAATGTCTTTAGATTCTGCATCCACCATTAGGAAGTCTCCCAAAGCCTCACCCTATTAGAATAACTAAGAGGGGGGGGGGGGGGGGGGAANGGGGGGGGGGGGGGGGGGGGGTGAATCAGTGGCCTCACAAATTAATCCAATATCAACCCAAAAACTTAGTACCACAATTATAAGCCTCTAGTTATCTTCAGTCCTACAAGATGTATGTCTTGAAATAATCTTATCAAATAACTACTGCTTGGAGTTCACTATTTAAACCTTATTCTTAAGTTTTACCAAATAACAGTCTAGAATTTACCGAAATACAGTAAATAACTTAGTTTTTTTTTATCAACATTATTTTAGTAATGTGTAAATCAAAACATCAAAGAAATGAATCATAAAAACATTTGACACATGGATTTTTAATGTGGAAACCCTGTCAAGGGAAAAACCACTTAGGACCGGTAACCCAAAATTTTCACTCTTCTAAAGTGAGCTCGGTAAAGAGCCAACCCTGTTAAAGGTTACAAACACATTTTTAAGTGCAACCTTATTAGAGGATTTATCACTAACAGTTCATCACTTGATATCTGGCATTCACTATGCTATCTTCATGATAAACCTTTTGATACTCCTTGTGATGTATCTCAATATATAAAGGATTGTTAAGTCCTCCTCGGTTAAGAGACTTTATGATCCAATGGTTAAAATGAAACAATATATGATCTATTCATAAATACAACTTAGACTTGCAGATTTTTAGATCTATTGCAAGCTCATAATACCTTTCTAATCAATGTTTCCCTTTAATACCTTTGCTCCACTTCTTTCTGCTTAGTGATGCTGTGCTTCTCTATTGCTCGGTGTCTGTAGAAATATTAGCTCTGTTCTTTATCTTATTTGATTAGGATTGTATGAAGTCTTTCTTCACCAATATTCTCTTCAACATCCTCTTCTCTATTCACTCCCCTAATTCATAATGAATTATCTTGTCTCTTCATAGACATGATTTTACCATTTCTAGGTCTTTGTCTTTCTTGTTCTTGACGCGATCCAGAAATCTCACCATTCTTTCTTTAAAGCTTACTTCAGTTTTATCCCATAGATTTCTCCCTAACAACTGGAATAAAACATCTTTAAAAATCTAGCTTTTCTCTGGCTTTTAACTTGTCGATGAAAACAATGTAATCAACCAATTAACTCCATCTTTAGCTCTTTCCAGCTAAGTCTTTTGTCATTTTTGAACTCCAGTTCTTTTCAGTGTTTAACTCTTTGTTATCTTGGTACTGACTTTAGTTGTCCTTAGGAATCTCTGTCCATCAGGGTTGTCTATTTGAAGGTTAATACTGTGGCTCTATTCATCGGTAATGCTTACTAGGGTTTCTTTCTCAGGTATCATTGTGATTCTTCTCTCGGGGTTCTATATCCGTCGGGGTGCACTGTCCATCGGTGTTTGTTGTCACTTAGTGTATACTCAACTTTTATACATTACTGATAGTCTAATGTTTATCTCTCTATTTCTTTGAATTCTTTGATATTATGTATATGACCAATCAGATTATATCAAGTTGACATAAATGACAATACAATACATTAACTAATTTAATGTCTTGCATTAACTTTCTGCATCTCGGTGATCATCAACTTAACATCTTCAAACATTCAATCAGTTATGGTTCATCAATCTCTCCCTTTGGAATTGATGGAAAAATACTAATTAATACTAATACAATATGAAATATATCAGTTTTAGTTCATCAATCTATTAAACTTATTGTTCTATAACCAATACAAATGTCTGGCTCTCGGTAAGATTTTCTAGCTTAGATTTGATTCTTACAGAGTACTTTCTTCAATCTTTATTCCCTTCACTGGATAGATGTAGAAGCTTCCAATTTTGTCTCTCCCTTTGATGTAGAATATTTTCTCTAGTGTTTTCTCTCCCTTTAACAGTTCTTTCCCCTTTGATGGATATCTCTTTTTCCTTTGACAAAAATTTCTCCCTTAGGATAATTATGCTGGATACTTCACATGTAATCTCTCCCTTTGGATATTCTCTCCCTTACAAGATACATCTCTATCAAGTCATCTCAATTCATCTCAAGTCATCTCTCCCTTTGACAACAGTGCCAAAATATATCTCTTCTTTTCATAATATATTCCTTGAATTTTCCTTTCCATCAACAATACAATGCCTCTGGTGTAAGGTGCAGATAAGTACCTTTCTATGTACTGATGTATATTTGTAGTTCACTTCTTTTCTTGCATCAACATGAATGATTTTATGATTGTGTGTAAGTTGATGCAACCTCCTAGTCAGCTTAGTGACCAATAGACAAGGGTCTCACCCCTAGTCTCTTTCTCAGGTACTCAAATGTATCTTTAGGCAATGACTTGGTGAATATGTCTGCTAATTGTTCCTTGATTGAACATATTATAGTATCACCTCTTTTTCTTGCACTTGTTCTCTTAAGTAATGACACTTGATAGTAATATGCTTATTCTTAGCATGCATGACTGGATTCTTTGATATGCTTATTGCACTGGTATTATCACAATAAATAATCATTGGTTGAAGAATCTTCATAATCATACCTTCCATTAGTTGTTTGATCCATGCAATATTTGAGAAGTTTGTAGCAACAACCACATATTCTGCTTCTATAGTAGATTGTGAGATGCATCCTTGCATCTTACTGATCCATGTGACAAGTCTATCACCCATGAAGAATGCTCCTCCAGTTGTGTTCTTCCCATCATCTATGTTTCCAGCCCAATCAACATCTGTATAGACTTGAAGCTTAAATTTTCCTTCTCTTTTATACCATAAGCCATAGTCCTCAGTATTCTTTAGATATCTTAGAATTCTTTTGACAAAAGTCATGTGTGATTCATTGGGATTAGAAGAGAATCTTGCAGCTATTCTAATTGCATGTGCTATATCTGGTCTAGTATGAACAACACACATTAGTTTGCCAATCATTATTCTATATAGGGTCTGATTTACCTTGTTTGACTTATCTTCCTTTGTTAGCTTGTATCTAGTTTCCATAGGTGTTTCAACTAGCTTGGAATCTTCCATCTTGAATATCTTTAGCACTTCCTTGATGTATTTGGATTGTGTGATATATATGCCTGCATCTTGTTGAAGAATCTGTAGACCAAGAAAGAATTTGACCTCCCCAAACATTGACATCTCAAACTCTTTGCTCATTTCATTAGCAAAAGATTTACATAACATATCATTACCTCTAAATATAATATCATCAACAAATATTTCAGTAATTAGAATATTACCATCAATATCTTCTTTTAAATACAAATTACTATTTTCACTAGTTCTTACAAATCCAATACTTATGAGATAGGAGTGAAGTATTTCATACCATGATCTAGGTGCTTGTTTTTATCCATACAAGGTTTTGTGTATTCTACAAACCATGTTTCTCTTGTTAGGATAAAAAAACCCTTCCGGTTGTTCAATTTATACCTCTTCCTCTAGTATTCCATTTAGGAATTCAAATTTTACATCCATTTGGTATATCTTGAATCCTTTGAATGCAACATAAGCAAGTAGAAATCTGACTCCTTCTAGTCTAGCGATGGGTGCAAAGGTTTCTCCATAGTCAATACCTTCTTCTTGTGCATACCCCTTGCATACTAAACTTGCTTTGTCACTTGTGACTTCTCCATTCTCATTCAACTTGTTTTTTAATATCCATTTGATACCGATGACATTTTTTTTCATCTGGTCTCAGTACTAGTGTCCATGTTTTGTTCTTCTCAATCTATTCTATCTCTCCATTCGTAGCACTGACCCATTCTTCATTTTCAAGTGCAGTATTAACAAACTTAGGCTCAAAATCACAAATTAAACATCTAGTGTTTAGTGACTTACTTCTTGTTCTCATTCCACCCTTTTTGTCTCCTATGATATAGTTCTGTGGATGGTGTCTTGTGACATATTGGGAAAGTTTTGGTTCAACTCTATGTTCATCATTTTGACCTTCATTCTGATCTCCATTGTTCGGAACATCATTTTGAGCAATTTCTTGATTTTTCAGTATTTACAGCCTGATGCTCAGGTGCATTATTCTGTTGCTCAAGAGTGATACACTGTTGCTCAAGTAGAGTGTCAGGTTCTTCATTGTAGACAAACCTCTTGCAGTCTTCTGGTTCTTTTCTTATTTCCTCATCATTTTTCTCTACAAATTCATCTTTTTTGACATTTGCACTCTCAATGATTTTGTTAGAGGACTTGATAATACATTTATAAGCTAGCCTTTCTTTTGGCAGACTACCCTAGAAAGATTCCTTCTTCACTTTGGAGTCAAGATTTCCATTTCTATCATCTTTTAAAATATAACATTGACTTTTGAAAATTCTGAAGTAACTTACATTGGGTGTGTATCCATACCATAGCTCATAGGGTGTCTTTTTGGTGTCTTTCTTTAATTGAACTATGTTAATTGTGTAGACATCAGTACTGATAGCTTCCCTCTAGAAAGTTTGTGTGATGAATTTTTCTATCATCAGTGTTCTTGCACAATCAATAATGGATCTGTTCCTTCTTTCAACAATCCCATTTTTCTATGGTGTTCTTGGTGCAGAAACCTATCTTTTAATTCCATGCTCATTACAAAAGTTAGTTAGTTCATCAGAAATAAATTCTCCTCCTCTATCTGATCTTAAGCACTTTAGTTCCTTGCCACTTTTTTTTCTACAATATCTTTATACCATTTAAACATCTTGAATGCTTCTAATTTTTCTTTTAAGAACATAACTATCATCATTAAAGAATAATCATCTACAAAGAGAATGAAGTATCTATCCCCATAGTAGCTCTTAGTTCTTATGGGTCCACATAGATCAGTATGGAATAATTCTAGAATAACATTAGATGTATGGGTTTTGATCTTGAAACTAGACTTTGTCATTTTACCTTTGTAATAATTCTTACACATGATATGGCCGGGCTTTGACATGTTTGATAAGCCTCTTACTTTCCTTTTATTGCTTATCTTAATCATGTTGTCAAAATTCACATGACATAGTCTCTTATGCCACAACCATATGTATTTTTTTTAGCCATTAAACAAGTGGTATTAATATCATCAAGATAGAATAGGTTACCTTTTGTTTATTCACCAGTTCTGATCAACCTTCTTAATTCATTAAATATCTTTGCCTTTTTGTTCTCAAATATAACTCGGTGACCTATGTTATTCAGCTGTGAAACACTCAATAGATTATATTTAAGTCCTTTTAACCAGTATGCATTTTCACATATGATCAGATTATTCAACATTATGGTTCCTTTACCTTCAACTGGACAAGGTGAGTCATTACCCATTCTTACTGATCCACCATTATAATACTCAAAATTCTCAAACTTTTCCTTATCACCAATCATGTGGTGAGTTCAACCACTATCTATAATCTAGACATCATTCTTAATAACCTTAGATATGAGTGCAGTCTCAAGGTACCTTTCTTTTTCGTCTGAATCATCCTTCGTGGAAACAAATACCATCTAAATATCTTCATCAGATTCGGTGTCAGTATCTCTAGCTCTGTTCTCAGCCAGGTAACAAGATTTCTTCCCTTTGTCCTTGTAGTCTCGGGTATCTCTTCTGTCATATTGTCAGTTGCTTTGGTAATCTCTGTTGTCACCTCTGTCAAACTTCTTTTCATATGATCTATCACTGTTTCTATCTTCTTTTCTTTTTTTAGGACATCTAGCAACAAAGTGTCCAATCTCTTTACAATTAAAGCATACAAGTGGTAATTTACCTTTTTATCTACCTTTTCCTCTCTGCAATCTTCTAGCCATTAGTGCTTCAATCTTATCAAGATTTTGGTCATCACTATCACTTTCACTATCATTTCTCATAGTATGTTTATGACTTGACTTACTTATTTTCAAAGAATATTTGAATGCAAACTCTATAGATGGTAAGACACTGTTGTCAAAGTTATTCATCTCAAATGAAATCAGTTTACTAATCAGACTATCTAGAGTAACATTATTATTTTCTACTGCTCTCATTTCTTATATAGCAGATACTCTAATAGCATATACAAGCAGTAAGGTTCTTAGGATTTTACTTACCACTGTTTCTTCTTCAAGTACACCTCCAAATCCTCGGATAACATTGACTACCTCTTTGATTCTGCAACTATACTGAGTGATATTTTCTCCTTCTTTCATCCTTAGGTCATTAGACCTTCCTCTTAGGATTTCTGCCTTAGCTCTTATTACATTTTCATCTCCTCCATGTACTAGCTTCAATTTGTCCCACATTTGCTTTGTAGTGGTGCATGTTTTGACATCTTCAAATTCAACATCAAAGAGTGAGGAAGCAAGTTCTATCATCATAAAATTGTGCTCATGATTTTCTCTCAATTGATCAAGTGTGTGAGGTCCTGTAGGAAACACATATTTAGTATCCAAGTATTGAGTAACATCATTTCCAATACCTGATAGGTGGAGTCTTATCCTGCTTTTCCATGATGCAAAGTTGTCTTTGTTCAACTTAGGAACATCCCATTTGCTCATCTTGTGATGTTTTTCTTGAGTCTTTAAACTCCCTTTCTAAGCACACAAGCCTAAAAAATTAATCCAATATCAACCCAAAAACTTAGTACCACAATTATAAGCCTCTAGTTATCTTCATTCCTACAAGATGTATGCCTTGAAATAATCTTATCAAATAACTACTTCTCAGAGTTCACTGTTTAAACCTTATTCTTAAGTTTTACCAAATAGAAGTCTAACATGTATCGAAATACAATAAATAACTTAGTGTTTACTGATCAATCCTATTTTAGTAATGTGTAAAGAAAAAAATTAAAGCAATGACTCATAACCACATTTGACACATGTATTTTTAATGTGGAAACCCTGTTAAGGGAAAAACCACTTGGGACCGGTAACCCAAAATTTTCACTCTTCTGAGGTGAGCTCAGTGAAGAGCCAACCCTGTTAAAGGTTACAAACACACTATTAAGTACAACAATGAGAGGATTTATCACTAACAGTTTATCACTTGATATTTGGAATTCACTATGCTATCTTCATGATAAATCTTTTGATACTCTTTGGGATGTAACTTAATATATAAAGGATTGTTAAGTCCTGCTCAATTAAGAGACTTTCTGATCCTATGGTTAAACTGAAACAACATATGATCTGTTCATAAATACAACTTAGACTTGCAGATTTTCAGATCTATTGTAAGCTCATAATACCTTTCTGATCAATGTTTCCCTTTAATACATTTTCTCTACTTCTTTCTTCTCAGTGATGCTGTGCTTCTCTATTGCTTGGTGTTTGCAGAAATATTAGCACTGTTCTTTAGCTTGTTTGATCAGGACTGTATGAAGTCTTTCTTCACTAGTATTCTCTTCAACATCATCTTCTCTATTCATTCCCCTAATTCATAATGAATTAGCTTGTCTCTTTATAGATATGATTTCACCATTTCTAGGTCTTTGTTTTTCTTGTTCTTGACGTGATCTAGAAATCTTGCCATTATTGCTTTAAAGCTTACTTCATTTTTATCCCATATATTTCTCCCTGACAACTAGAATAAAATATCTTTAAAACTCTAGCTTAGCTCTAGATTTTAACTTGTCGATGAAAACAATGTAATCAACCAGTTAACTCCATCTTTAGCTCTTTCTAGTTAAGTCTTTTTTCATTTTTGAACTTTAGCTATTTTGGGTGTTTAACTCTTTGTTCACATGGTCTTGACTTTAGTTGTCCTCGTGCATCTCCGTCCATTTGGTAACACTATGGTTCTGCTCGTCGGTAATGCTTTCTTGGGTTTCTTTCTCAAGTATCACTGTGACTCTTCTCTCGGGGTTCTCTATTTGTCGGGGTGCACTGTCCATCGGTGTTTGTTGTCACTTAGTGTATACTGAACTTTTATACATTACTGATAACATAACCTTTATCTCTCTGATTCTTGGAAGTCTTTGACATTATGTATACAACCAATTAGATTATATCAAGTTGACATCAATGAAAATATAATACATTAACTGATTTAATGTCTTGCATTAACTTTCTGCATCACAATGATCATCAACTTAATATCTTTAAAAATTCAATCAGTTATGGTTCATCACACCCACCTCCTCTAAAAGAGGATCCACCCAAAGATGAAGAGGGAGGTTTGGAAGCCTAACCCAAGTAGGAATCTTAATAAAAGTATCAAATGAGGGATTGAAATCCTCATGCCAAGGTTTAACCATCAACACAAAATGATCATCCCAGCTCAAAAAATGACCACAAAGGATACAATTTCTATCTTCCATAATATCAAATTTTGGAATGAAAAAACCTTTAGCCAAAGGGAAGATATGAACTGCACGAGTAATGATGGGTTCCCAAAATTTGAAAATCCTAGCATGAATCTTTGGGAGTCTTGGCCAAAAACTAATACAGAGAGATGCTACAAGAAGCCACAAAGTGAACCCAAGTGCTCAAACTAAGGCAACAAGTTAAAACCAATACTATCCTAGAAATCCTTGTAACCTTTTCTAGGTGGTTTTCCTAAGACAAATTTTACATTTGAAATGGGAATTGGAAGATAAATTATAGAATTAGGTACCCTTTAGGAAGTTACAACAAACCAAAAATTCATAGATACCAAGTCTACTACAATACCTCTGAACACCTGCAAGACGCACATACCTAATTGGCCAAATTAGGCTTGGTTTGAAAAAAAGGTATTGAGATATGGGTACATAGAGTAGATAAAATCACCCACAAGTGTTCAAATAACCCAAAAAACTAAAAAAAACCAACCTACCAAGTCCCATCGGACAATCCATTCATATATTCATACATTTTCTTACTTGACTGGTCAAATACATGAGGATATTTGACCTAGGGCTTGATCTCAAAAACCACAAACCAAACTTTGAGTTCCTGACCTTATGAAATCCTATAGTACATGTCCCTAACTTGCATTTTCCAAGTGTCCATGAGGATCCACTAGAGAAATCCCAAGTTGGAGCTCCATCTTATGCATAGACCCAAAATAGGAGGATTTCTGGACCACACTTACAAAAACACTTCTAACTTCTACAAATCAATACTAAATTGAGTGAAACAATTTGCAACAGAAATTAAAATCACAATACCATAAAAATATGTTATTGGTTTTTTTAGTGGAACCGCACAATGTTGTACACACTCAGAATGGTCAGAAAACTATTCATATTCCTTCAAAACTTATCAAGACATATATATCTGTTACATATCTATCTTCTCTCCTCTTTTCTCCTCTCCAAGGGAGCATTTTTATAGCATCATACCATTGATTCAACTTTCCCTCTATGAGTTGTAACTGATGGAATACCAAATGACACTATGTCAGGTTACTCAGTAATATGTTTATAACTTGACGCTCAACAACAAGCAACTTTTCTTGACAACTATGCAATTTTTCTCGACAACTATGCAACTTTGACAGTCTTTAGGAAATGTTGCAAAAGATAACCAAACTGACTCCAGATAGTTGGGGGGAATCTAAACATGACATAACCTTGGACTAAGGTTCAAAAACATAAAAAATGATAGGATGTCTATTTTTAATGGCTTAAGAGACCTTAAGGTTTAAAGAGTACCTTAATACCCTTAACCTTACAAAGTAGACCATGATCTTACAATAGGATGATCCAAGGAATCAATCCTTTATTCCTACAACAAAATTTAACCTAGAACTAAAAATGCAGAGAGCTATCCTATCATAGAATAAGATGAGGGTGCTTGACACCATACTCCTCTTGAAAAAAGAAACTCAAGTCTCTTGAGTTGGTATGTCTGCAACTTTGAGTACATTCTTTTCAATGACTTCAGGTGTTAGCCATGAAGTGTCTTCTAGGGGTTGATTTTTCCATTTGACTAGAAACTCAATGTAAGTTTTCCTTCTCATTTGGTTAGTCACTCTCTTCTAAAAAATGTACTCTATCTCTGGAGCAAGTGGTCTGGGTAAGTCCTGGAGAAATTTCTGTGAGTTTGGATCCTGATATCTTGCAGTAGAGACATTATCAATAGTACCTTTGAAAGCATAGATGCCAGCAATGTTGAAGATAGGAGATAAACCAACACTAGGAGGTAGATCAATCTTGTAGGCATTGTTTCCACATTTATTGAGAATTTTAAAAGGACCTAAATTATTCATAATTAACTTAGTTTATGTCTCTTTAGGTAACCTTTCCTTTTTGAGATGAATCATCACCATATCTCCAACTTCAAACTGCAAATCCCTTCTCTTTTTATCTGCTCATTCTTTGTATTTAGTGGATGTATGTTTTAGCTTGGTTGGACTTGTTCATGAATGTCCTTCATGACCTCAACAAAATATTATGCTAGAGCACTCCTCTTGGCTAAATCTTTCACATCTTTGAGTTCTAGGATACCCCTAGGATGGTTACCATACACAATTTGGAAAGGGGTTAAACCAGTGCTTTTTTTCACTGAATCATTATAGGAAATTTCAGCTTGAGATAATATGCTATCCCATGTGGTACCATGTTCTTGTGTGAGACACCTTAGTAAATTCCCAAGAGACATGTTGATGAATTCAGTTTGACCATATGATTGAGGATGGTAAGCAGATGACAGTGACAAAGTTGTACCAAGTTTCTTCCAAAGTGTCCTCCAAAAGTGTCCTAAAATATTTGGATGTCTATATGAGATAATGGACAAGGATAGACCATGAAGTCTAAGAACCTCTTTGAAGAAAAAACCTGCCATGCGAGAAGCATCATGAATGGTTTTGCAAGGGATGAAGTGAGCCATCTTTGAAAATCTTTCAACAACCAAATACACAGTGTCATAACTAGTCTTGGTCATTGGCAGTCCTAATACAAAATCCATGCTAAATGAATCCCAAGGCTTAGCAGGGATAGGAAGTGGTGTATACAATCCTGTATTTGAGGTATGTCATTTATCCCTCTGATAGATCAAACAAATTTCCAAAAACCTTATGATATATGATTGCATTTTAGGCCAGAAATAGAACCTTTTCACTAAATCAAGGGTCTTATCTGTCGCAAAGTGACCCGACAAGCTCCCACAATGTTTTTCTTTAATAATATTTTCCCTCATTGAACATAGAGGTATACACAATTGACTTCCCTTGAATAGTAACCCTTCTTGAATGATAAAATCTGAGAAATCAGTATGATACCTATCCCCTAATTACTTGCAAACTTGATTGGCCTCCTTTAAGTCTTCATCTTCTAAGTACATATATTTCAAAGTAGGAATGCCCACACTTTCCAACTGGATTTCTTGAATAAGTAGATTCCTCCTACTAAGAGCATCAACAACTTTATTAGATACTTCTTTCTTGTGCTTGATGGTGAAGGGGAAATGTTGGAGATATTCCATCTATTTCAAGTGCCTCTGATTCAATTTCTCCTGTCTATTTAGAAAACTCAAGGCATGATTGTCAGTATAAACAACAAACTCTTGTGGTAGTAAGTAATGTCTCCATTTTCTTAAAGAACGAACCATACCATATAAATCTAAATCATAAGTATAATAATTTTTCTTTTCCTCATTGAGTTCCTCACTAAAGAATGCCATAGGTTTACCCTCTTGGCTCAAGACACTACCAATATCTCTCTTGCTTGCATCACACTCGATTGTGAAAATCTTATGGAAATTAGGAAGGAGTAGTATAGGTTGTTGTGTAACCCTTCTTTTAAAATACTCAAAATACTTATGTGCATCATCATTCCAAAAAAAGTGACATTTCCTACCTCCCTTTATGGTATCAATCATTGGTGCACTAACACCACTAAAATTCTTAATGAATTTTCTATAAAAGCTAGCTAGTCCATGAAAACTCTTTACCTCACTAGCTAAATTAGGAGTTGGCCAATTTAAAATGGATACAACTTTGGAGGGATCCATCTTTAAGTTTCCCTTTGAGATGACAAAGCCAAGGAATACAAGTTTTTCTTTCAAGAACACACATTTCTCCAAGTTGATCCTCAACTGTTCTTCATGCAACCTTTTCAACACCATATCCAAATGCATTAGATGATCATGTTCATTCTTAATGGAAATCAAAATATCATCTAGATATACAACAACAAAGTGATTAATGAAAGGTTTAAGAACCTCATTCATGAGTATCATGAATGTACTTGGTGCATTGGAAAGACCAAAAGGCATAAAAACCCATTCAAAGAAACCCTCATTGGTATTGAAAGTTTTCTTCCACTCATCTCCCTCTCTGATACTGATCTGGTGGTAACCACTCTTCAAGTCAATTTTTGAATAGTACCTTGCTCCTCCCAAACAGTCCCTTAAGTCTTCCATTCTTTGCATTAGGAATCTATATCTGATAGTTGTAACACCCCAAAATTGGCACCTAAACCTAATCAATTTTGGTGCATTTTCTCATCTTCGAAGTCCTATTTGTATTAGGCAAATTCTTCTCCTAATTGACTTTAATTGACTGAGTTTCAAATGCAGAAAACCCAAATTTGCATAAATCTGACATTACATTTAATTCCTAAATCTCGAATGATTATTA
>MU225069.1:8978-22032 GCA_018584345.1 Thuja plicata
CTCACTTGTAATTGATAATGGTGAAGTGCTACACATAATTGTTGAAAGGAGGTAAATTCAGTAAGAAGAATCTTATCTCTAATATCCTTTTGTAAATTTGAAATAAACATATGTTGAATATCAATATTAGGAATAGGATAAGAAATATGAGCATGCAAATGCTTAAATCTACCAATAAAATCAGTCAATTTTTCCTTAACATTTTGTTTACAATGTTATTTTGAAATTGTTGAATGAAGGAATTAGCAAGTTTAGGAAAAGAATCAATGGAATAAGGAGGTAAGGAACAATACCATTGTAAAGCCTTATCTTGAAAGGTTCTAGAAATTTTTTTAGCTAAAATCCTATGGTGATGAGCATAATCACTACAAAGGATTTGAAATGTTTTAACATGAGTAATAGGATCACCTTTACCATTGTAATTCTCAAGATGAGGCATATCGGCTTGCTGAGGGACAGTAGCACAAATGATGTCTAAGGATAAAGGACTACCCATGTCACATGTAGGAATG
Source organism: Thuja plicata (assembly GCA_018584345.1). Lineage (NCBI taxonomy): Eukaryota > Viridiplantae > Streptophyta > Pinopsida > Cupressales > Cupressaceae > Thuja > Thuja plicata. The sequence goes on from MU225069.1 coordinate 9,491, forward strand.
CTAAATTTGGATTGAGTTAAAGATGCAAGTTGTTGTTGTTGTAGGTGGCATAGAAATATTAGGAACACTAGGAAAAGTGTAAGAAGCAGTAGGAATAGAAGACACAATCGGTGGAACATTAGGAACCACAGTTGGAAGAGGATTAGTATAAGTAAAAGGCACACTATGATATGAAGGTTGTGAGGTAGGTAAAGATGCCGGTGGTGCACTTACAGGAATAGATGTAGTTGGTAGAGATGTAGTCATCAAAGGAGGAGTATAAGTAGGAATACTAGGTAAAGGAACAAAAGAAGGTCCTACACTAGTGACAATAGGTGTGAAACCTAACTCTTGAGCTTCTTGAGCTAAAGGTTTAACATTCAAATTCACAAGATGAGTAATACTACACAATAAATTAACACCTTGGCTATTATCACGGAGGACTTTCTTGAGATACTCTATAGCTTTGATAGAATCTTGATTATGGTTTTCTTGGATAAGCCAATTTCCCATTTTATCAAGCTCAGTTGAAAGGTTTTGCACTTGTTCAGGAGGAACTCTTAAAGCATCATCCTTATCATGTGATGAGTGAGAAGAGTTATGCTCCATAGAAGGATTGGAATCATGAGTTATCAAATTATCATCGGGAATCCTAAGGAAAGGAGAGGAAGACTCGGGATCGAAGGAACCCATAAGTCTACAGCTTCTTCTAACTGGGATACTATAAATAGGAGTAGAGGTGGTAAAGCTCATACACCAATATAATGCAAATGAACTAATCACAAGATTTTGATTTATTAATTTTGAATGTAATTGAAATAACATGCAAGATCTAGCATAAACATGTAAATATAACACCAAAAAGAAAGATTTGTCTATCGCGGGTTCACCAAAATGTAAAGTAGAAAATCATGATGTTAATAGAATAAGAGTGTTTTGATACTCAAATCACTTATCACCTTACATTTAATGTTTAGAGTGGAGGGACTATAAAGGAAGAAAAAGGGGAAAATATAAATGGTAAATGGTAGGTAAGTTCCCTTAAACCTACTTTACATTTTATTGAGATGTTTGGATTATATGTTATAATTATGATTAAGAAGAAGATACGATATTCCTCTTTTATTCCCCAAATGCACAAATGAAGGATCCAAGTTGATCAATCCAAGAGAAGGATTAATGCACAAATGAATCAATCATTTGGAAATGAGATAAGAGAAGAGGATCTTAAATTCTATTAATTGAATATATAGATATGATAAATGACATTAATTAAAGAAATAGGAGAAATGTACTAACCTTAAATAATTGCAGATCAAATAATGCTATTTTCTGAGGTCTGTACTATGTTTCTGGAAAAACTAAAGTATGATCCAGAATCGAAACGTAGAGACGAACAAAACCCATAAATATTTTTCCGATCTGACTCCATCTTATGAAAAAGGTTGACCTTGACCCATAAATGTCAACCCTGACCCAATAATGTCAACCTTGACCTGCATAGATCCGACAGAGAATCTGTTTGCAGAGTTTTAAAGAAATCCGCAAAGGGTATCTAGATCTAAGTCCAAATCTGTAGTCCTGAACTTGTACCTACAAGAAAAAAGGCTTGTTTGTTGGGGGGAGGGGTTTTCCTTGGTCAAACCATGGTTTTGGAATTAACCTCAAATATATGTAATTGAAATTGCAAAAGTAAACAAAGTAAATGCATAAATTCACCTTGCTTGTAAAAGTCCTTGTGGAGGATTTGAATCCTTCAATCCCCAAGTATGTATGCACCAATATATCTAGAATGTGGAATGTATAATGTAGGATGTCTTCAATCTCTTTCTTGTAGATCTCCAAGACCAAGTCTTGAATGGGCTCTTGATTATGAAGAGGCTTGGAAGAAGATGGATGGAGAGATCACCAAAAAGGCACTATGTGACTTGAATCCTTCAATGGCCTCCCTTGGATCTCTTTGAATGATTGAAGGTTTGATGGTAGATGAATCCTTGCTTCAAATATTTCTTGATTTCTTTCTTTAATCTTCACTTGATGATGGTTCTCAATTGCTCAAGTATGCTTAGGCTTCAATAGAGGAGTTAGAGTAAATGAGGGGAGAAAGACTCTCTTTTATATGGAATTAGGGCACAATCTTCTAAGGAGGCCAACATAGGAGAATTAAATTCCCATTAAATCTTTTACTCCTAGGAGAGGACCTAAGTTAAATATAATTTAGGAATCACCGCTTTGGAACCCGAAACAGTCGACCCAGAAGTGGGAAATGAATTTTGCAAAGACCGACATCCAAAAACTATGGGACCTTGGGATCTGAACCCTGGGTCAAGGTCAAGGTCAACCTTGACCTAGGTCAGGGTCAAGGTCAACCTTGACCTAGGTCAGGAATGAGGTCAAAATAGACCAAAAAGGTCGACCCTGACCTTGAGGTCCAAGTTCTCAGGTCTATAGCCCAGAATGTAGAAATTAGGTTGGAAGGAAGTGGAAAGTGGGGAAAAATAGGGGGAAAGCTAGGTCTAAATTAGGAACCCATTCAAGGTGCTTGATATGACCCCAAACCACTTACTCTGAAGGCTAAACAAGTCTATAATGGAAGTGCTTCCATTTTTTGACTATACACAAATATTTTCTAATGTAAAAGTTTCAAAGGATATATTAACTTGAATATCCAATGTCATTCTACTTGTGGATAGTTTCTTTATTTCTTGTTCTATGTTTTCTTGATTTAGGTGACTCATCAAGGCATGATTAAGGAATCAATTCATCTACACATGTCTTATAACTCAAGAATACTACTTGAAGATGTGGACACCTCTCCACTTGAACACACTCAAATTTACCTTTGTACCATGAAGCTAAAGATCATGTTGCAGACTTTTGTAAAAATTGGGTTTGATACCCCTTGTTGTAAACTCCCCAAGTAATTATTAAAGGGGGGTGTTAGAAGAGTAATATTTACTTCTATTTATTAATTATAATTAGGATTTTCCTTGGAATCCTGACATGTAATTTTTCCTCTAGTTAAATGCGAGGACAACTCATTTTATGTAATTACTCTATTTAGTCTATCCTCAAGAGGATTGTGACACTTGGCACACACATATTATGAATGGTGGAATTCATAGATTTGGGAGTTACTATTTAAGAGATACTCCTCTCTCATTTTTATAGTGATGAAGTTATTGTAACAAGTCTCTCTCTCTCTCTCTCTCTCTCTCTGGCCTCATTTAGAATATAACAAGGGGTTTTTTTTTTCTTTTCCCCTTTCAAAACATCTCATCTCCTTTTTTGTTGGCTTTCTTGGTGAATGCTCCTAGATTATGGTTTTCTCATGGTAGCACTTTTTCCCTCATCTAGCTCACTTGTATTTTTTTATTAATCCTTTCTCTCTTTATTATTATTTATTTTAAAGAGTGACATTCACTGTACAAATCTGTTATCTAAGGACTTTGTGTCTTGTGAAAAGTTATGAAATTCAGAGGGTGAATCTGAAAATAATATTTTGCCCATAAAAGTTGCTAGAGAATATAGACAACAAAAACTAATTAAAAATTGTAGAATAATAAAAAATAGAAATTCTTCCAAAAAGCATATTTTCATTGCAAATCAGGTCATACGGCTTGATTAGCCAAAAAAAATGCCTCAGATTTTACTCTCCCAAAATAGACAAATTTATAGTTAAAATTCGTCAAAACAACCACCTAGACACAATGGCGAGGTCAAATATTTCTCTAGATGCTCCCACAAGTTGCTTCTCCCTAGATCTAAATCAATACCTCCAATAAATAATCAAGATCACTCCAAATAGGGTAATCAATGATTTCTCTAATGACTCTAATACCATTTAAGAATTTGCATAAGGCAATGAAAGAATATGCCAATATCTAGAAGCCCAGTGAATAGCACAAAAGAGAGAGACAAATGATATGATTAATTAATTGACAAGATCAAATAATTATCAATAAAACATCAACAATAAAATGAATATAATATAGATGTGCCTGGAATATAGGCAATGCCTGATAACTAGGAGATATGCAAGAGATAACCTATCAACCACGCTAGGTGGAATCTCATGTCCATGAAAGGTGTATCATTCTCCATTGAATAATGAAGTATGTGAAATAATGTGAGGATGATAATGTGATAAGTGCAATAAAGGTAGATCTAACACATAAAGTGGAAATGAGATTAAAAAAAAAAACTATCACCACCTAAAGTGGAATTCTCCTACACCATGTGCTAAAATAGAATGCAAACTCCTAAGTGTCTACAATGAAAATTACTATGTATGCATTATTCTAAGTAAGCTTAAGTAAAGGGTAATTAGAAATATTTAAATACACCAACACCAATTTTTCCAAAGTCTTTCCTATTATTTTTAATGTTCAATGCATCTCATCTCAATGAGAATTAGAGGATTCCTTGTTCTCATCTCATATCCATTTTTTGGTTCGAATGCATTTATATAAAATAACAAACATATTGGATCAGTTGGCTTCAAATGATGTGGAATTTTACTAAAAAAATTCACAAATTTAGCATTGAAATTTGCAACTGATTTATAAAAGACCTTTTGAAAATTTATATAAATACATTTGATAGACATACTGGGGTGATGATCTAGGTATTGGTCATACAAAGACAATGTATCAGTTTGCAAGAATGCTTTACATTCTTCTACCTTTAGTAGATTTTGTGTTGTGCGTCTTTGATATTACTTTGTTGATGTCAAGTGATGTTATGTTGTGCATCCTTATTTTTTTTGGAGGTCCACATCATATTTTTCTTTTTTTTAGTTGGAGCACATTCATAGTTAACTTATTTCTATCCAACTTGGGATGTTTTGGTTTGTGTGGTAATGTGTGGATTTGAAGGTGTACGGAAAGAAAAAGGGATCAGGGGGGATTAATCCCTCTTCTTATGGCATAATAAAAAGAAGGATGGACAACTAGGATCAATAATTCTTAATCGTTGAATGAGTGTATCGATACTTCACTTTAATTGAGAGTTTATTAGGGGAATATGATTGGATAATATAAGATAAACACCTAGACAAGAAGTAAGGATAAGTTTTAGGATGTACGAGTTGATAGAGAATAAATAGCTTAGTACAAAAACAAGAAACCAAACCTAGAGGATGCTAATGATCTGTAAAATCAATTGTAAATTGTTTTTGAGGGACTTGGTTGCCTGGGTTGACCTATTCATGAGGCTAGGTCTCTTGCACCGACTTATTCTCTCCACTTCCAATTGTCTTCAATTGCAAACTATATGTGAGTTTCTAAAATTTCTAGATTTGATTTGCTGTGAGAACCACCTATTCCTACACTTAGAAAAGAAGGAAATTATTGTGTAGAGAGGGGTTTGCATCAGTCAAACCTTGATTTGGAATAACCTTGAAAATGAAATAAATGAAACTATTCTAACAAAGAGAAAAGGCTAGATCTAAATCATAAAGTGTATTATACCTTGGAAATACAACTGATTCTTTGAATATGATTAAGAGTTTTGATGCAATACCTTTGATTCCACACAAAACTCAAAAGGAAATCATGAAAGACAAGTCTTGCACAATGGATGTTTCATTTTTTCATAATACTTGATGGAAAGAGGGGAAAATGACTTGAAGTGATAAATACTTGAATGCTTGGATGTATGGATGCTTGTAATCTCCTTCCTTGATGGTAGACTCCTTTCATTGGAATTCAATGAGGGAAAGAAGCTTGATCCATGGAGAGTATAGTCTTGAAAACACCTAAGAATGCTTGAATGATAGAATTATAACTTGGATCTTGATGATAGCTCTTGAAATCTTCTTTTTGAATATGAATGCTTGAGAATGGTTCTTCAATTAATCTTGTCTTATCTCCAAATGAGGAGAGATAGGTTTCTTATACACCCCTCACAACATTTCAGAGCTCAACACTTGAAGGAAGGTGATGAGATTTTAGATTTCCCACTTAACCAATGAGATGAGCCACTGATATGAATTTTGGGGAAAACCTCAAGGAAAAGGTTTCCCAAGCTGACCTATTCCTACAAAAAAGTCTCCAAATTTGGTTTAGGAATAGAGATTGTGCAGAATATGACAAAATGATAATTGGTGTGGAGCTCAACTACCAAAAATCAATGCAAGAGCCCATACATGCTAAAATAGGGCCTAATTGAGCATCTAATAATAGGTGCTTACAATTTAGGATAGTATAAAAGGTAATAATTTAGGATTTATAAGGTGTGCCAACACAGTGTGATTCTTCATACCTATTTTTTCCCTTATGCATTGCATTAGAGAAAGTATTTAGGGCCAACTATTTTTATCTACATGTTACATCTAGTTAAGCCAACCTAATTGATATAACTTATTGTTGTAGATGATATATATTGGATGCAATCATTAATAGGATGGTATGAGTTACAAATGTGATTGTATATGGTCTATTGTGTAAGTATAAAGGTGCAAAAGTGTAGATGAGTAGTAATGAAGTTAGTTTGAAATGTTTATAATAGTGAACTGTAATTAGCATTACAAAGGATGTGCTTCTATTCAATTCAACAACAATACTTCATTATAATAAAATCTATTTTAGCTTTCCTTGAAGAAGTGAACTTTTGTATTTTGAATATCCATTGTATCTTTCCCAATGGTTCTACACCTTTGCCTATAATTCATAATCTAGAGAAATGAGGTTCCTTGGCCAAGAGCCTAAAACATTGTAAAAAAATCATATAGAGAGATAGTTCTCGCCATGGTTTTTAGCACATTGGAGTTTTCACAAAAAAATATTGGTGTCCTTTTGTGTTGCTCTTTCAGTTTCATTTATTTACTTCTTCACATCTGGTAATTAGATTAATAGTTAATGAATGATAGAGTGTTAATATATGTTGATTCATTCCTCCCTCTTAGCATTCAAACTTTTTCAACATAAGAGTGAACAATTATGATTCTAAATGTTACAAATATGTCATATAAATAAATAGATTCATAAATCCTACAGTCAGAAACAACATAAATAAAAAAACAATTATGCTCAAAAGAAAATATTCACTACTAGGTGTTACAAAATCACATATCTAAATGGCATGCAGTAAAAAAATAAGAATTTTTTATGTTGAAATTCAAGTGTATAAATAAATGTGTTTCAGAATTATCACAAATGCGGTGTAGAATTTGTGTCGCATGTGAAAGAACACATGCAAATGCATCACCAAATTTGATAGCTGTAGTATAGAAACCCATAATTGTGTCATAGAACTTCACAGTCATGTCGTAGGATTCCTGTAACCTTCAAAGCTCTAAATTTTCTCAAAAAAAAGTTTAGTATCAGGGATGTGAGGTCCCATTGATTATACCAAAATGTACTTATGAAGATGAAAATAAATTTGAAACATAATTGGGAAACCACAAACCCCAGCCACATAGTAGAAATAAATCTTCAATAATAAAGTATGTAAGATGAAAACAAGAACGAACAAAATAAATATTTATACCTTTCAAACATGGACCGAGGTTACTCAATTTCTCTTCTCAAATTTTGTGATGTATTGTAATTTTTCTTATAATTCTATGTTTTTAAAAATTAAAGCAGCCAAACAAGGGGGTTGAGCCTCACACAACCATGACCTAGAGGTGTCAAAGAGTAGAATTTACAAGCCATCAATGATGCATGAATAACACAATAGATGCTAACAAGGACAAAAAATATAGTACACATAGCACAAAGACTAGAAGGCATTTAATGGGAAGGCCAATTAACATCGCAAGTGAAGAAGAGAGAGTTTGAAGAACAATTCTTCCTGCATGGTTAGACAACTATCCAAGTGATGCTATCCTATGGATCTCCAATGAAAGAAACTTAGCTAGGGAAGTTGTCAGTACATCGACTAGAGTGCTAAAAAAGCTACACAATGACAGACAAAGCTTGAAGTTGAGTAGGAGTACAAGTAGAGGGTAAGGAATGGTCCACATGGCCAGAGGGGGTTGAAAATGTAGTAGCAGGGGCATTAGCCATAGTTGCAGCTGGAGCATGACCCATATTAACAATAGAAGCTTGACCCTAATCTGCAACATGGGCATCACCCAGATTTTCAGCAAGAGTTTCATCTTTATCATAATCCTGTGAGGAGTCCTCAGGGAGAGAATAAGAAGTTAAAATGATCAAATGATTCTCATTTTCATCCTTCCACCAAGTAGCAATACCTTTTTGACACTAAAGAGAATATTCTATAGCCATATGTCTAGTAGAGAAGCAACATCCACATTGGAAGGGAAAGCCCCCATAATCCAGTGCTTGAGTCCATAGCCTCTCCCCAATCATGAACACCACATCCCTAGAATTCATGTGGAGATATCCATATCAACCAAAATGCAAGAAAAAGCAGAGTGTCCCATTGTGGTTGTATCTTCATCCACCTTTAGGAAATGACCAATAGAGTTTCCAGCCGCCTCAAAGAAAGAAATGTACCAAAAATGGAGTGGAAGATTAGGAAGATGAACCTACACCAAGTGCACATGGAGTGGTTCAATAAGAGGGTTGAAGGATACTATCTAGGGTTTGGTAGAAAGAGAATGATTCCTCCAAACCCACATCTTTCTCAATACCAAATCACGATCAAACAAAGCAATAAAAAACCTTTTGCACAAGGGTAAAACTCAATGTTACCAGAAACTAAGGATCACCAAGAACTAGTAACCCAACAATGAAAATCTAGAAGAGAGGGCCAAAGAGAAAAAATCTACAGACGAACCTGTGGGGTGCTCCCACAAAACTGTGTCCCACTGTTTGGCCAACTTTGACACTAAAACAAACATTTTGAAAAAACCTTCACTTTCGGACACCTATTTCTGCAAAACAATTAAGAATTTGAAGATGATATAAACTAGTGAATTTTAGAATTTTGTTTCTAGTTTCTAAATATATTTTTAAATTTTTTTTTGGAATTTATTTGTATCCATTTTTCCTTCTCCTTCAATTTTTTTTGTTCTAAAATCAACATTTTTCAGGAGTGACACTCACTTTGATCAACATAAATTTTTTTTATAAAACTGATAAGAATATAATTCTTATGAAGTTTTCTTTGTAAAACAAATATCTAGAGAATCCAATTGGTTTCATTCAGTCTGGTTGAACATTTTATAGTTTATTGAGTTATGAAGTGACGCTAACTATAATTTGCACATAGGTTCATTTGGAACACTCTAACTTGATATGCATATATCAAAATTATTATTATTTTTTTCGATAGAAAGGTAACATAAATACCTATTTCCTAGATATTTTTCATAATTTTTTTGTTTAATTTACTATTTTTCCAAAAACGTCAAACAAAGAAGTTGCTAAATGGTCAGATAACCTATGTTTTGTAAAACTTAAAAAATGAAGTCATAATAAACCCAATATATATAAAAATCATAATCATTGGAAATATTTCTCTGAGTATTATCATCATGTATTTAGGTTTGTCAAATGAATTTATTTGATCCTGCAAAAAGTTAATGTCAAGGTGATTTTTTGACAACATATTGATGGGTGCAAAGGAGACTCGATTACAGGTGTAAGTGAGGAGTAGAGAGATTATACCAAAGAAACTTTTATCCAAGAGGCTTTTATCTAGAAATTTTAAATTTAATCCTTTAAATGGGACATCTCAAGGCTTAAATCATTATATTTTCACAAAAATGTGTAATTTCAGCAAAAACCAAGACGTTGAAAAAAGTGGGACCACCCCTCGACTTTGGTAGAAATCCACATTATCAATCACATTTGGGACACAAACCACCATAGGGGAGGCCTTGACATAGGCAATAAGTCAAGTGTTCACCTTTGGAGGAATAGTAGAAGTAGATTTGGCAGCATGGGCATAGCTTCGTGCATTGGTAGAAACATATTTTTGGGGGGAACCCCATCCTTAACAACCCCAAAGGCAGAAACCCCTCCACCTCTAATGTCAAGAGTGATAGTATTGCCCTCCAACCCAAGATGAGGAATAATAGATGATGAAATCTCTTTCCCACTAGGGAATGTAGGAGAAAAAGGAACCCTTGCCTAGTGGCAACACCCAATATAGGGAGCTCTTGAACATCGCATGGAGCAGAAACCCACAAAGCACCTAGGGAAGAAGTAGACCCATCATTTAGTAGCCCTTAAAAAAACTTATTATCGGTCAAGGAACCACCATTGATCCCAAAAATAGTAGTGGGAGACAGAAGAGGATTTGTTGGGCGAGTGGGAGACAGACAAGCGAGAGCTAATTGTTCTGATAAATTTAAATGTTGAGAATTTTTAGAGTTCTATTTTGCACTATATTTCAAGATAGTATAAGCACACACAAGCTCAAAGACTATGGTTAAGATTGACTGATGAATGATATATATATTTTAATGGTGGTGATTTGATTAGAAGAACCATAAATTGATGGATCAGAATTGATGAGATAAATAAAAGTAGTCATAATTAGTAAATAATTGATTGCATAATGTAGTTAAACAAAATTTATTGATCAGTTAAATTTTGAGTGGGAGTTGAGAGGTGGAAGTGGAAGAATAAATAATATTAAATAACTAAAAAATATTTAATCGTGTGCATGTGAAGGATAAATAAACAAAATATAGATTTCATTTATTTTTGAAAGAGATGTTTAGTGTGTGTAGAGAAATGTGTGCAAAGGAATGTAGTTAACTATTAAATACACCCAGAACACAAAACAGTGCAACAATCAAGATAAGACATAAAAAGACAATAAAACAAGCCAGAAAGAAAACCAACTAAGACCCTGTTGTAGCCTCTTTTTTGCGACAATTTGTCCAAGATGTTGTGATTGTATGCGTGCTTGCGATTTTGACAACATAACAACATAAGAATGCTCCACATTTTCTGAAGCTGGGGGGAAGAACCTGTAAGAGGGATGCAAGGGATTTTCACAAGTGTGGCTAAGTTTATCTCAGAAATGCATGATTTTTCATAATGAGAAAGTAGATAGTGATTTCAAGGATTTTTGGATTCAAATGTTATAATGGAGTGGGATCAAATGATGAGTTCGCAAGGATAATGGATGGGTTAAATATATGGATCCTAAATTGGAGGGAAATGGGAGGATTTAATAGGAGAGTTGAGGAGGTGAGGGCTATCCTTCATTGATGAGGGGTGACCAAATGTCAATCTCTGTGTGGTTGGGGGATGGGAAAAGAGACTTGTCATAAATGATATTTATCTCTCAAAACTCTAAAGTCCAGACTCATTAAGAGGATTCTTTATGGAAAAATGTTGAGGATTGGGATGGAGGAAGCAAAGTTGGACTTTGCTTCCCTAATACTCATGCTTAGGAATGTGAAAATGTTTAGGAGAAGATTAGGGTAGTGAGTTGGGTTAATTAGGGGGCAAGTGGATAGGTTAGGAAAATGAAAGTGGATGGGGATTAGGAGGGGATAGGGATTAATTAGATAGATAGGGTATTTATCTAATTAACATGGGATTAGGAGTGCAAGTGGGAAAAGTAGGAGAATGCAAGTGGATGAGAGGATATAAATTTGAATTTTTGTTTTATTTTAATTAAAATACAAGAAAGGGATATTTAATTAAAAATAGGTTTATTTAATTAAATTGATCTGGACATTAGATAAATTAGATTAATTAATTTATCTAGAGAGATTGGGAAGACGGTGAAATTAATTAAATAAATAGACTTTAATTAATAAGGTGACTATAGAGGAATAGGTACTAATTATTTAATTAAATAAACATAAACATCTATTTAATTAAATAAGACAGGGATGTTAGATAAATTAAATAAATTAATTTACCTAAGACTATAGAAGATATGTAATTAATTAAATGAATTAATTACGTTTCAGATTTGGGTGTCTACAGTTTAGTAAGTAAATATTTAAATAAATAAAAGAATTTAATTATAGAAGACTTGTTAGCCCATAAATTTTTTAAAATAATAATTAGTTCATGTCATGGAAGTATTGCAAAGTTTGTAAGTTTAAACAGTGATTAATCTTTTTTCATTTAGCCAATCAAACTATCACAATTCTTTACATAAGTTTCTTTCAAAAAATGTGTTATTTACAACTTGCATATTGTTTAACATAAATATGGGTACAAAGTTATGGGCTCAAAGTTATTTATGCTATTATGAATTATGTTACCTTGGATGGAAGGTACACTAGGGCTTATGGTTACCATTTTTTTCTTCTTAACCATTTCCGCCATGGGCATAAAATTTCTCTGCCATATTATTAATTTATCATGTTCCATGAATGCTACCTGTATGCACCCTAAAATGTGTTATGATTTGATAACCATCAAATCTTCCCAAGAACACCTGCATGCATAGCTATTACATAAACAGAAGCAAAAGACAGAAGATAGAAGGATCTATGGCGGCCGATAGGCCAGAGACTGCAAAAACATGTTGACAGAATTAATCTTCTATATTCAACAATGAAAATGAAATACAATCTCCTTATGAAATACAAAGTGGTGAATCCTTATAAAGGATACCGAAACCCTAAAAGGGAAACTACTAGGAAATGGAAACTTTCCTAAGTCTAACTTAAG
>MU225069.1:24195-80175 GCA_018584345.1 Thuja plicata
GCCTTTATTTAATTAAAAGGAATTTCCTCCTCTTTTATTTAAATAAAAAATCCCCACTTTTCTTCTTATCCTATGTTGCACAAATAAAGCATTATTCTTATTTTATAAAAAGGAAAAAAACACAAAATTCAACTCCTATTTTTCTATTGGAGGAGATTTGTGCACAAGGATCAAGCTTCCTTTTTTCTCCACCCTTGATTAAGATTTTTGCCTCTTAATCTCAATGGTCCATTTCATCTCACTTGTTCCATGAATGCTACCATGAAAGAACATAAGCAAAAACCTCAAGGAGATCATGTCATGCACTAGGGTTTGATGGTGCTCATTTACGAAAAACTCAAGGCCAAGCAGATTGATCATCCCCTATCTTAGAACTCTATTTCAGAGGAGGAAGAAACTAATGAAGATTTCTCTATGGGAAAGGGTACAAAGAGTGATTCAATGTCTGAATCAGACTCCTCTTCTGAAGATATCAAAGCTAAACATAAAATGACTCCTAAGAAAATGGTCAAGGCTTTTTCAAAGAAAGGCCCAAGCCAAGAAGGAAAAAGTTCCACATTGCTATGGAATCCTCTTCTGATGATGAGGATGACTATGTCAAGTCAGAAGAGGAAGAGATGATTGTGTTAGAATAACTGAGAGGGGTGTGGGTGGGGGTGAATTAGTGGTCTAAAAAATATTCCAATAAATTAACCCAAAAACTTAGTACCATAATATTAAGCCTCTAGTTATCTTCATTCCTACATGATGAATACCTTGAAATAATCTTAACAAATAACTACTATTCAGATTTCACTGTTAAACCTTATTCTTACTGTTTATCGATTAACAGTCTTTCATTTACCAAAATGCAGTAAATTTCTTCGTGTATACTAATCAATCCATATTAATTATGTGTAATGCAAAACACTAAAGTAATGACTCATAAACACATTGACACATGAATTTTAATGTGGAAACTCTGTTAAGGGAAAAACCACTTGGGACCGATAACCCAAATTTTTTTGGGATTAATGGGAAGTAGTACTGACAGGGGAGGGGTGAATCAGTACCTCTAAATTTTTTTACCACCTTTCACAATTCATCATTAGTAATCATTCATTATTGCATTACCGACCATTTATGTTGTTCTTTCTTATGCATGTATCATTCATTCATAATCTTTAATTATTTTCAACATTCATAGAAACATTCATAAAAGTAATAAACACATAACACAAGATATGGTATCGCAGAAAAATCCTGTTAGGAAGTAAAAACTGCGGTGGGGATGGCACCCACAAAACTTCACTATCTGTAGAATGGAAGGGAGCCAGTTAAGGCTTACAATTTTATCACTTCTGATGATCTACCCTGTTAGGAGTATTAAAGTGGAGACTGGTTAAGATCTACTCTATTAAGAGCTTTAGCAACACTGATTTAAGTGTGCACTCAGTTATGAGATTTACAATAGGACGATTAAGCCCACCTTTCTTGAAAGGATTTCTTATGTGTACTACACTTGCTAGAATGAGTACAAATGTTGACTTGACTGTATGAAATCTATAATTTCTGATTACAAATTCATTAAATCTCTCAGAATAATAATATCACCTTAAGTGATTGATGAATACCTTTTCTCTGCTCGTCAATAGCCTGTGTTCTTGTTCTTGAAATTGATTTGATTCTATTATGTCCTTCTGCATGAATTCACTTGTCTGGTCTCTAGATGCTCTCCATGGCTACAATCATCATTGAACAACTACTATTTACAATAGATTGAGTACCTATTTATACAATTCTTTGACCTATTCTAGAATCACGCATTACAATGTTAACTCTTAGATCCAAGGTTTACAACTTGACCTTGATCTTTAGTTTGCATGTTTTAAATCAGTAAAAATAATTAAAACAATATTAAATACATTGCTTCCTCCACACATAATGGATTTAAAAGTAAATCAAGAAGCTATAAATACAAATTTAGTGATTTATCTGACGTGGAAAGTCAGATCCACTTTTTGCGAGATGTAACTGACTGTCGGTTCTTGGTTGTCAGGTTGAACGTGAAGTCTGTCGGTGTTCCTTTGTCGAATTGATCATCGGATTCCCTTCATCTGTCAAGTTCCTCTTTGTGATGTTCCGTTGGGTTGCATTTTTTTTACTCATAGGGTTCCCTTTACCTTTTTGTCATCGGATAACACTGAATAGTGTTTGTCGGGTAACCTTGGCATCGGGTAGTGTTGTTCCCTGTCTATCGCTGTAGAGTAAACTGATGGTGCAAATCATGTTTTTCCTTATGTATACTAATGGAAAAATATAATGCCTTCAATCTCCCCCTTTGACATTAGTATAAAAAACTGATATGTGCATAATACTAAGTGTTTAGTATGTACACCATGTTTATATCCTTGTCATTATATGACTCCCCCTAACTGTATACATCAGTATAGTATAAGTATATGTACATGTATACTATACATTCTCTGTTCTTTTCTCTATATGTACATATTATTTCCTCCTTTAATTTCCCCTTTCTTTTACTATACATATTATTTCCCCCTTTTAACTAAGGTGAGTGAACATATCAATTTCCCCCTTTCTTTGATACTTATGACAAAAATGTACAACTTATAATATGCCAAAATTGTGACAAAAATGTGTAACTTAAAATGTGTCAAGTATATGGGAATGGGTTGTCTTGATATCTTTGAGCATTTTCTCCCATTTTTCTTTCAGTTGTTCTAGTGCCATGTGTTTTAGCTCTAGCCTTGCATGCATATCATAAATATTGTCTAGGACAGACATTTTAGGGGTGACAATTAATGTATTTTCCTCTGTCACATGTTGTTGCAGGAGTGAAAGTGTCGGTAAGAGCTGAGTTTGCAGCTCATCTACCTCATCTCTGTACTCTATCTCTGCAATATGTATGTTATGTCTCAGTTTTCAAGCCTTTTTTATTTTCTCATTGTGCAATTTTATTGCCTCTTCATTATTTGTGAGACTTTGTGCACTTGTTTTAAGTTCAACATCAATTTGTGCTATCCTGTCGATATACTCCTGTGTGAGTTGATCAAGTGTGCACAATTTATGTATCAAAGTAATAACTTCTGAGATGATTGGACCACTTGTGCTCACCAATTCAGAAAGCTTTACCTTTTTCAATGCCACTTCCTGGCTTATCTTCTTAGCTATCTTGAACTCATACTTTTGTTCAAGTCTCTCTTCCATGACCTTCTCAGCATCTATGTTCTGAGATGTTGTTGCATCTGTGAGTACCACCAATTGATTGAGCATTGGGGTGGTCTAATCAATTTCTACATCAGGTACTATTTTTTGAAGTATTCCTCTTGCTACTTCTAGTACCTTGGCCTCTTTTGTTTCTTTATTTAGTTTGTCTTGAATGACCTTTCTCTCATAGAGTCTTGCATATTTGGTCAATTCAGTTGGATCCAATGTCTTTGGATCACAAACTGGAATCTCAGCGATTTCATCCAGTGTTACTAGATTCTCATGCTTTCTCTTCTTCTTCTTTGAGACTTTCAGGGATGCAGATGTATGAACTACCATAGCTAGTTCATTTTTTCTCTCTAAAGTGCTTGCTGAAGGCTTTGTGGAAGATTCTTCTTGTGTTTTCTTCTCGGGTTGTACCTGTCAGTTTTGTGAAGATGTCTCTCCATCAACCTTGGGTGTCTCTATAGATTCTCTTCTGATTTCTTCTCCTTCTCATCTTGCTTTACTTCTTCACCTTTTTATGTGTGTGTGTCCCCTTCTTCCTTTTGTGTGTCTTCTTTATTTTGACCAACAGACTTATCTGTCTGATCATCGGTTGCAACTTTTTCTACATTTGTATCCTCTATATTATCTATGGTGTCTTTTACTTCTTTGTTGGAGGTGGAGGTGTATCATATTTAGTCTCCTTAGAATCTGATTTATGTTCTTCTTGTCCTTCATCGATGGTGCCCTATTCATCAGTTTCCTCTGGTTGTTCTTGTTCCTCCTCAGTGACCGATAAAATCTTCTTGAGATTCATAACCATCTTATCTTTCTTATTAATAGTTTTCTTGATTTCTAGGCCTTATTTTATCTTTGATGTGGCCTCTTCATAGGTTCCAAACCTAGGTTGTTTTCTATCAATAGGCTCATTGATTAATGCACCAATTGCATTTGTAGCTTGATCAATATTTGTTTCATAATCTAATGGTGCTAACCAAGCTATTCTTGGTACAACCAGTTTGATATGAGTGAAATCAGTATCCACCATAAAGCATATTTCAACCTTATGTTTTTCAACAATTTGTTCACGAATCCTTATTCTTTCCATCATCTTTTCCTTGAACTCAAGGAAGTATGCAAACATCGCAGATTCAAAACTCTCCCCTAGTGACTTAATCATTTCACTAATCTATTGTGTTACCGGTTTGGTAGTGTCCCATTTTACTTTTCCTACTGAAGGAAAGTATTCTTGAAAATAGAAAAAGATACACATGATAAGTGAGCCAAACTTACATGCATTGGTCTTTGTAGACCTGATTGTGATCATGTTCTCATCAAGTTGTTTTAACAAGATCTCACACAGATCCATCTGAATTCCTTTGGTCACTATCCTGTAAGTTGTGCTTATTAATGTTGCAGATATACTATTCAATCTGCTTGCTTGAAAAATCTTATACCCAATTACAGATGCACTAAATTTTAGTTCTTCGTTGGTGATGGTGTTTACTTTTGGACCTCTATTGTCCCATTAAGCTTTTGTGAGTTTTTCAACTTCTTTCGTGGATGGATCCTTGTGTGCCCTAGGCTTGTTAGTTATTAGATAACCAGTGACAGTGTGAAGGACATCCTTGGTGATTTGTTTGGGTTGATCCAACCACAACTTTTGGTCATGCAATTTGTTAAGTACCAACCTGATCCATTCGGTCTTGAAGTCCCTCAAGAAATGTAGGGCATTAGTTAACCCTTTGACTTCCAAGTGTTTGTGTTCTTCCTTCAGGTTGACTTCGGCATCACATAGCTTCTTATAAGCTTCATCCATCTCAAGATCTCCTAAATCAGTGATTTTGCAGTGAATATAAGACCTAATGTCTTCTATGAGCAAAACCCTAGGTGGAATTTTTTAAAAAACTCTGGTTTCATCAGGTCTCGATGCGATCTCTAGGCATATATTGTATTTGGGCTCTATACAAGTGCTATTATTAATCAACTTAACCACATTCTGTTTATCATTCTTGATCTTAGCAGTTCTTGAGGTGGTTGCCATTATTTTTCAAGTTTTAGGGCTTTCTTGAAATTAGGGCTTTCTTGAAAATAATGACAAAGTGCTTTTGGTACCCTTGGTACTTACTTTGATCTGTGATAATGGTTATTGACCTGGTTGCTGTGTATTGAATCGAGTTAAGGAAGCTTTTTATTTCTACTCTTCAATCGCTCTATTTTTTTCTCTGCTTTCTCTTCAAATTATGGGTTCAAAATGAAGTGCTTCCATCGACTATTTATAGGCTTTTGCCCTAAGTCAGCAATAAACACTTCAATGACTCATCGGGTCATCAAGATGGAGTCCATTGGGAATACTTTCAAAATCATCATCGGTGTTGACATGATGCCCAGGACAACTGTTGACAATTTTTCTTTTACCGACGGATATCGGTATTCTATCATGACAATCCTTTTTACTTTTCTTCCTTACCGACAAGTGTTTGGTTACATTGGTAACTTAACCACTTTGTGTGTTGACCGACAAGTTTTGTTAAACATAAAACAACTTATGCATTATGTTCACCGATGATTTTTGGTATGTGTATACCGACGAGGTTGCTTTCTCAGATTTGAAACAAGTAACATAATATGCATCTTTGTTATGCAGGTTTTGATTATCTATCAATTTGTATAATGGAACTAATGCAAAATATGACTTGGTGTAGTGCAGTTCCATACTTACTTTTTTGGCTCAAGTGGGGGTGGTGATGTCACCGGATCCATTGGATTGGTGTAACCATTTGCATTGCTTGGTCCAACTTCATCATTGCTTGAAGCTTTTCTCCACATTTCATCTCTAGCCCTCCAGATATCTTCAATGGTGTTTCCATTGGGATATGTGCTTGTCTTTGTCATTCGGTCTTTGCAATCTTTCTTCAGATGACCAACTTTGTGATAGTGTAAGCATGCCATTCTGAGGTTTGACCAGCCTCTAGACCTTTAGTCCATGCTCTCATGTAGTTTGCAACAATGTGACCATATCTACCACATGCTGTATAATTTGTCCTTGTATTGTAGTCCCATACATATTTATTACCAATTATCTTTGGTTGATAGGGATTTTCTTGACCTTTTGGAATCCATGCTTTCCATTTCTTTTTCCAACATTCTTTAGATGTGTGCCCATTCATCTTGCATGTAGGACAGTATTTGTCCATGTAGGTTTCCTTCTTTGGCTTTTCTATCTCAGTCTTGCATTCATAAGCCTTATGTCCTTTCTTGTTAAATTTATAATAGAATCCTATGAATGTAGATGTAGATTTAGGAATACCTCTCATTTTACCTCGGCATACATTTTATGTGTGCCCTTGCTTTCCATAGTGCTTGATTTTCATAGACATTCTTTGGATTGGCTTGATTTGATGATTCTCCATTTTTGGTAAAGCCTAAACTGTTGTTGTTGTTGACTCTTTGTTGTCCTTCAAGAAAATCATCCATTCTTTTATTGCTCTCTTTAGCCTTTCTAATAACTTCATTATGTTGTTGCTGAATTCTAACCTCATGCTTTATTTTTTTATTTTCTTCTCTTAGTTCACCGATAGCCTGCACTCTTTCAATGAGTTCAACATTCATTCTGTTTGCTTCTTGACTCATAAGAATAATTTGATTTGTGATCTCATGGTGATGCTTAGCATGTCTTTGAATTTCTAACTCCTTCTCTTGTATTTTTTCTGTAATCTTCCTTCTTTCATCAATAGCAAGTGTTCTTTCTATTTCAGCTTGTCTAGCAGAACTCATCACATCAATCATTCTTACCATCTAGCTCTTTTAACCAATTTGCAGCATCTTTATTTGCTATGTCAGATGTTGATTGATCTCCTTCAGATTTGTGATGTTCTCTTCTGATGTATTACTTGAATTTGATCCTAAAGATTCAAAGAAATCTGGAATCTCTTCTTCTTGATAATCTTTTTCATTGTTCTGAATAGCCATACTTTTCCTCTCCTCATCTTAATTATAGCTTCTTTATACTGTTCATAAAACATCTGTATCTCAAGCTTTTTATTCTCAATATTCTTATCAAGCTTGTACTTGTCCATTGTATGATCTTTTCTCTTAAGCCTTTAATCTTTCCAAGAAGAGACTTAGCTTTGATACCAATTGTTGGGATTAATGGGAAGTAGTACTGAGAGGGGAGGGGTGAATCAGTACCTCTAAAAATTTTTTACCACCTTTCACAATTCATCAATAGTAATCATTCATTACTGCATTACCGAACATTACTGTTATTCTTTCTTATGCATGTATCATTCATTCATAATCTTTAATTGTTTGCAACATTCATAGAAACATTCATGAAAGTAATAAACACATAACACAAGATATGGTATCACAGAAAATGCCTGTTAGGAAGTAAAAACTGTGGTGGGGATGACACCCACAAAAATTCACTATCTGCAGAATGGAAGGGAGTTGGTTAAGGCTTACAATTTGATCACTTTTGATGATCTACCCTGTTAGAAGTATAAAAGTGGAGACCGGTTAAGATCTACTATGTTAAGAGCTTTAGCAACACTGATTTAAGTGTGCACTCAGTTATGAGATTTACAATAGGACAATTAATCCCACATTTATTGAAAGGATTTCTTATGCATACTACACTTGTTAGAATGAGTAAAAATGTTGACCTGACTGTATGCAATCTACAATTTCTGATTACAGATCTATTAAAGCTCTCAGAATAATAACATCACCTTAAGTGATTGATGAATACCTTTTATCTACTCGTTGGTAGCCTGTGTTCTTGTTCTTGAAACTGAATTGATTCTATTATGTCCTTTTGCATGAATTCACTTGTCTGGTCTCTAGATTCTCTCTGTGGCTACAATCATCATTGAACAACTATAGTTTACAATAGATTGAGAACCTATTTATATAATTCGTTGACCTATTCCAGAATCACGCATTACAATGTTAACTCTTAGATCCAAGGTTTACAACTTGACCTTGATCTTTAGTTTTCATGTTCTAAATTAGTAAAACTAATTAAAACAATATTAAATACATTGCTTCCTCTGCACATAATGGATTTAAAAGTAAATCAAGAAGCTATAAATTCAACTTCAGTGATTTATCTGACGTGGAAA
Organism: Thuja plicata; assembly: GCA_018584345.1. Lineage (NCBI taxonomy): Eukaryota > Viridiplantae > Streptophyta > Pinopsida > Cupressales > Cupressaceae > Thuja > Thuja plicata. Next base: position 32,517 of record MU225069.1, read on the forward strand.
GTTAGATCCACTTTTTGTGGGATGTAACTGAGTGTTAGTTCTTGGTCGTCGGGTTGGACGTGAAGTCTGTCAGTGTTCCTTTGTCAAACTGATCGTCGAGCTCCCTTCATTTGTTGGGTTCCTCTCTGTGTTGTTCCATTGGTTTTCACTATTGTTACTCATTGGGTTCCCTTTACCTTTTTGTCATCGGATAACACTAAATAGTGTTTGTCAGGTAACCTTGGCGTCAGGTAGTGTTGTACCTTGTCTATCGGTGTAGAGTAAATCAATGGTGCAGATCATGTTTTTCCTTGTGTATACTAATGGAAAAATATAATGCCTTCAAAATTTCCACTCTTCTGAAGTGAGCTCGGTGAAGAACCAACCCTGTTAAAGGTTACCAACACACTGTTAGGTGTTACCTTGTTAGAGGATTTAAATAGAATAGTTTGTCACTTGATATCTGGCATCTCTATGCTACCTTTTATGACCAAACCCAGTGTAGTTTGTCAAATAGTATATGGCATCTGATGCTATCTTCATGAACAAACTTTTTGATACTCCTTGGGATTTATCTCATTCTAGAAAGGATTTTTATGTCCTACTCAGTTAAGAGAATTTATGATCCAATGATTAAATTAAAATAGTAAATGACCTGTTTACACATAGAACTAAACTTTGTAGATTTTTAGATCTATTGTAAGATCATAATACCTTTATGATCAATGTATCTTTTTAATACCTTTGCTCCACTTCTTTATGCTCGGTGATGTTGTGCTTCTCTATTTCTCGGTGTTCACAGAATTAGCTCTGTTCTTCAGCTTGATTGATTAGGTCTAATTGAAGACTTCTTTCTTCATCAGTTTCTCTTAAACATCCTTCTTCTCTATTCACCCCTTTATTCATAATGAATTAGATTTTTTCTTTATAGACATGATTCACCATTTCTAGGTTCTTGAATTTCTTGTTCTTGGCATGATCCGCAATTCTAGTCAATCTTGGTTAAAAGATTTACTTCAGTTTTATCCCGTAGATTTCTCCTTGAAAACTGGAATAAAATAGCTTTAAATATTTCTCTTATCTCTGGCTTTTAAGTTGTCGATGAAAATAATATTAACAACCAGTTAATTCCTTATTTAGCTCTTGCTAGCTAAGTCTTTTGTCATTTCTGAACTTTAGTTCTTTTCAGTGTTTTAACTCTTTTTTATCTTTGATCAACACTTTAGTTCTCCTCGAACATCTTTGTCAGGTTTGTCTATCCGTCGGGCATGACTATGAAGTTTTGATCGTCGATAATGCTTGTGATTCTACTCATCGGTAATGCTTATGATTCTTCTTAGGTATCACTGTGACTTTCCTCTCGGGGTTCTCTATCTGTCGGGTTCCACTGACCGTCAGTGTTTGTAGTCACTTAGTGAATACTGATCTTTTATACATTACTGAAAGCATCACCTTTATCTTTTTATTTCTCTGAAGTCTTTGACACTATGTATATAACTAATCAGATTATATCAAGTTGACATCAATGACAATACAATACATTAACTGATTTAATGTCTTGCATTCACTTTCTGTTGCTTAGTGATCATCAACTTAACATCTTCAAGTATCCAATCAGTTATAGTTCATCAATCTCTCCCTTTGGCATTGATGGAAATACACTACATTATCACACTATATTATTACTAATACAATATGAAATATATCAGTTGTAGTTCATCAATCTACCAATTTTTTCACTTTAACAAATACAAATGTCTGGCTCTCGGTAAGCTCATATAGATAAGATTTGTTTCTTTCAGAGTGCTTCTTTAATATTTAATGCCTTCACTGGATAGATATAGCAATCTTCTGATTCCATGTTTGATGTTGTCTTTGCCTTAGACTGTTCCTCTCCTTGATCATCTCTTTTTACTTTGACAACAATAAGTCATCTTCTCTAACTTTTGATATGATCTTCTTTACAGGTTACATCTCTCCCTTAGGATAGTAATGATGGATATTTCATATGTAATCTTTCCCTTTGGATATTATCTCCCTTATAGGTTTCATCTCTCCCTTTGACAACAATACCAAACAATCCTTCCATCTTTTTTATAACATACTCCTTGAATTTCCCTATCCATCAATAATATAATGACTCTGGTGTTTGGTGCAGATATGTACCTTACTTTGTATAGATGTATCTTTGCAGTCCATCTCTTTTCTTGCATCAACATGAATGATCTTCTGATTATTTATAGGCTGATGCAGCCTCCTAGTCAGCTTACTGACCAATAGATAAGGGCCAAACCCCTAGTCTATTTCTAAGGTTCTCAAATGTATCTTTAGGCAATGGCTTTGTGAATATATCAGCTAATTGTTCCTTTGATTGAACATATTCCAGTATCACCTCTTTCTCTTACACTTTTTCTCTTAAGTAATGATACTTGATAGAAATATGCTTAGTCTGAGCATGCATGACAAGATTCTTAGAAATGTTAATTGCACTAGTATTATCACAATAAATAATCACTGGTTCAAGAATTTTCATATTCATACCTTCCAGCAACTATTTAATCCATACAATATTAGAGTAGTTTGCAGCAACAACCACTTATTCTACTTATGTAGTAGATTGTGAGATGCATCCTTGCTTCTTACTGATCCATGTGACAAGTTTGTCACCCATGAAGAATGCTCCTCTATTTGTTCTCTTTCGGTCATCTAAGTTTCCAGCCCAATCAACATCTATATAGAATTGAAGCTCAAATTTTCCTTCTCTTTTATACCATAATCCATAGTCTTCGGTGTTCTTTAGATATCTCATAATTCTCTTGACAATAGTCATGTGTGATTCTTTGGGATTAGCAGAGAATCTTACAATTATTCCAACTGCATGTGCTAAACCTGGTCTACTATGAACAACATACATTAGTTTTCCAATCATTGATCTATACAAGGTCTAATTTACCTCATTTGATTTTTCTTATTTTGTTAGATTACATATGGTTGCCATAGGTATTCCAATTGGCTTGGAATATTCCATCTTGAATATCTTCAACACTTCCTTGATGTATTTGGATTGTGTGATATATATGCCCGCATCTTGTTGAAGAATCTATAGACCAAGAAAGAATTTGATCTCCCCAAACATTGACATCTCAAAATATTTTGTCATTTCATTTACAAATGATTTACATAACATATCATTACCCCCAAATATGATATCATCAATAAATATTTTAGCAATCAGAATATTTCCATCAGTATCTTCTTTTAAATACAGATTGTTGTTTTCACCTATTCTTACAAATTCAATGCTTATGAGATAGGAGTGAAGTCTTTCATACCAGGCTCTAGGTGCTTGTTTCAATCCATACAAGGCTTTGTATAGTCTACAAACCATGTTTCTCTTGTCTGGATCAACAAACCCTTCTAGTTGTTCAATGTATACCTCTTCTTCTAATTCCATTTAGGAATGCAGATTTGACATCCATCTGGTATACTTTGAATCCTTTGAATGCAGCATAAGCAAGTAAGATTCTTACTCCTTATAGTCTAGCTATGGGTACAAAGGTTTCACCATAGTTAGTACCTTCTTCTTGTGCATACCCCTTGCATACTAATCTTGCTTTGTTTCTTATGACTTCTCCATTCTCATTCAGCTTCTTTCTGAATATCCATTTGGTACCGATGACATTCTTGTCATTTGGTCTTGGTACTAATTTCCATGTATTGTTATTCTCAATCTTTTCTATTTCTTCATTCATAGCACTGACCCATTCTTCATTTTCAAGTGAAGTATAAATAGATTTAGGCTCAAAAGAAAAAATTAAACATCTAGTGTTAAGTGACTTACTTCTTGTTCTTGTTCCATCCTTCTTGTCTCCTATGATCTGGTTCTATGGATGATGTCTTCTGACATACTTGGAAAGTACTAGTTCAGCTCTTTGTTCATCATTCTGATCATCACTTTGTCCTTCATTCTGATCTCCATCACTTGGAACATCATTTTTTTTATTTTTGGTATTTGCAGCTTGATGCTCGAGTGCAATGTTCTGTTGCTCGGGAGCGATACACTGTTTCTCAGGTGGAGTGTTAGGGTCTTCTATGTAAACAAAATTGTTGTAGTCTTCTAGTTCTCTTCTTCTTTTCTCATCATTTTTTTGGAAATATTGGAATGATGTACTGAGATGGGAGGGGTGAATCAGTACCTCTAAAACTTTTTATGTGATTGGCCCATTAACCTTTGTGTCATCAGATTTGTATATACCTATCTATCTGTTCATCTTTTCTTATGTATGTGTAATGATAATATAAGTTCTTTACATGTATAAACATTCAAGAAACATTCATGAAAACAAATAACACATAACACAAAATATGATATCATAGAAAACTCCTGTTAGGAAGTAAAAACTACGGTGAGGATGTCTACCCACAAAACATCACTATTTTAGATAAGAAGGGAGCCGGTAAAGGCTTACAATTGATCACTTCTAATGATCTACCCTGTTAGGAGTATTAGAGTGGAGAACTTTTAGGATCTACTTTGTTTGAATCTTTAGCAACACCGTTAGGTGTGCATTCTGTTAAGAGATTTATCAAAGAATTGTTAAGTCCACCTTCTACAAAAGGATTTCTGTTGTGATGCACTTGTTAGAATGCAACTACAATATAAATTTTGATCTGATAGTGAATGCAATCTCTAATTGCTGATAACAGATCTTGTATAGCTTACAATGTATGTATGTAATCACCTAGAGTGATTGAGTAATACCTTGTCTCTGCTTGTTGGTAGCCTTACTGTGTTCTTGATAACTGTTGTGATCTATTTCTAAACTTTGCATGAATTCTCTTTTTATGCTTAGATTCTCTCCATGGCTACTATAATTTTTCAAATGATTACAAGTCTCTCTTATTACAAATGATGGAACATCTATTTATACTAGTTTCTAGCTCTATTCTTGATTCACGCTTTTCAAATTAACTCTAAATCCAAGGTTTACAACTTGACCTTGATCTTTTGTTAGATATGTTTTAGATATGTTAGGATGCTTTAAAACATTTATAATATGCTTTCTTGACCCTCAAGTTAATATTTACAAAAAATAAAAACTCTATAAATAGAATTACATTGCTTTATCTGACGTGTAAAGTCAGATCCACTTTTTGCGGGTTCTGTAACTAACTATTGGTTCTGATGGTCGGGCTGCTCTGTCAGTCTGTCGGTTTTGTTCTTCGTCGGTGTTCCTTACTTGAACTATTTGTCAGGTATGTCTTTTCTACTCTGTCAGGGATGTTTCTCAAAACTGTATTGTCGGTTATGCTTGTCGTCGGTAAATTCTATACTTAGCATTTTCATGTTAGACATTTTGTCCCGTCGAATATGCTTGTTGTCCACCGGTTATGCTTATACTGATGACCTTTATAATGTTTTTCCCTTTAAGTATACTAATGGAAAAACTTAATGTCATCAATCTCCCCCTTTGAAATTAGTATCAAAAACTGATATGTGCAACATACTTGATAGATTAGTATGTACACATGTGTATACTTCTTCCTTAGTCATGAAATGACTCCCCCTATGCATATGCCGGCAAGTGTAATTTTATGTACATATCCATCTTTGATGTACATACATTATACAAATCCTCATACTCATATAGTATTTTGTACATATGTATACATTCCTCCTTTTTATTACTCAAGTATATTGTACATATGTATATATTCCTCCTTTTTTGATAATGAGGGCAAAGGTACTTACATCTTTTCAAAAATGTGAGAGTGTGAGGCTTTGATTTCCTCCATCATTTTCTCCCATTTCTCCTTTAAATTCTCAAGAGAAAAATGCTCAAGTGATATCCTCACATGCATGTCATATATGTTGTCTACCACAGACATCTCTGGGGTTGTGATTAGATTTCTTGCATCTGTAATATGTTGCTGCAGAGTGGTGAGGTTTGGAAAAATGTGAGCTTGAAGCTTTGTAACCTCATTTCTAAATTGAGTCTTTGCATCCCATATTTCTTGTCTCAATCTATTTACCTCTGTAATCTTTTCATGATACAACTTATAGTGTTTACATCAGAGGTTAAACTCAGTGCACTAATTGTTAGATCTGAATCTAACTGTGACAGCTTTTCACTATTTTCTTTAGTGAAAATTTCTATTGTGCACAATTTCTGAACTAAGGTAACAACTTCAGTAATCATAGGTTCTAATTCACTTTCTAGTTCAGATAGATTTACCTTGTTCTCTGCCACTTCTTGGCTGATCTTCTCAACTAGTTTGTGTTGATATTTCATCTCTGCCTATTCTTCCATTGCCTTCTTTGCATCTATATTATGATTTGTGATAGCGTCAGTGAGAAATACTATTTGTTCCATGACTGATATGATATCTTTGAGTTTGACATTTGGAACAATTTTTTGTAGAATATCCCTTGCCTGTTCAAGTGCTTGGGCTTCCCTATGTGCCTTTTTCATATTCTCTTGTATTTCCTTTCTCTGACACATTACTCCAAACTTTTGAAGTGATTAAGTATCTAAAGTAGACATCCCACTTGGGTATTTCTATTACCTCATCAAGTGTGATAGCCAAGATATCTTTCTTTAATACCTTCTTCTTTTTCTTCTTTGGCTGGGAGGCAGATTGATGTACTACCATTTGTAGACCTTGAGATTTGATTGATTTGGTAGGTGAGGGTCAAGAAGATGAAGCATCTTGTTGTTTTTGTTCTGAGTCCACCAGATGGTTTTGTGAAGATGTCTCCTCATTTGCCTTGGGTGTATCAATAGATTTATCTTCTTTTTCTTTCATGATTTCATCTTGTTTGAATTTTTCACTCTTTTCTTTCTCTTCATCCTTTCTCAATGTTTCATCTGTTTTGTTATCTGCTCCTTTGTCTTTTTTAGTAGACACTTCTTGTTGAGTGTTGGTTGCATCTTTCATTGTTGTATTTGTATCCTTTTGAATATTTGATGCATCTTTATTTTTGTCATTACCCATGTCCTTGGGTATATCATCACCTTTCTTAGATGGTTTCTCCTGAGTTGATTCAATATCAATAGCATCGATTAATATGTTCATGTTTGTCGGTGTATTGACTTCTGCAGTGTTAATAGTTTAATCTTGTTCATTTGTATTGCCCTATGCAACATTGATATCTTCATATTTTTGCACTTCTTCTGCATGGTCTTTTCTTGTAATGTCATTGACAATGTTATCTAACCATGATTCATCATTGATATAATCAGTTATGTTACCTTTTATTGTCAAATCTTCTTTAGTAACTTCTTCTTTGCTCAAGTCAATATGAAGTGGACTTGGTGGATTTTGACTTTCCTCACTTTGAGTGTTGTCAAGAGTAGTGTTTGGCCATACTTCATCTACAACATCAGTATGTTTGGGGCCTGCTAGACCACTCTCTTCTCTATCCAATTCCACAGATGTGTCATCTTGTACATCTTTAATGATGATTATTTCCTTCTCCTGGCTAGCTTCCTTAGTGGGCTTTTTGAGTATCTTGCACCACTTCTTAATGCTATTTTGATCAAGATCAATTAGCTTCCCTTTGAGAAATTCATATGCTCTCATTTTTTGTGAGAATTATTTTTCATACTTCTTCATCATCTCAGTAATTTCTTGCTTCTTTGTATCAGAAGGCATAAGAGTAACAAGTATTCTTTCTCTTATTTCCTTTTCTTGATGTAGTGCAAAAGTCCATTTGTGAAATGTCCCAAACTAGGATTTTTTCCCAATTTTCCTCAAATATAATTCATTCAGATTTAACAAGTACATTCATGCAGATAAAACATGGATTCAATAGTAAACAACCAACAATATATATTCCATTAAAAACCTCAAAGAAGTCATCGCATTATACAACAGAAATACAATAACACGAGATTTCCACAATCCAAAATCTGAACTATAATATTCAGCAGAATGACAATCAATAGAAAAAAACCTGTGAATACAATGGCGAACTCTGATGTGAATCCGCACCATAGATGAACTAGGGCTACATCCAATCCACCTATGAGCCAAAAGGGTTTCCATCCTGAAGGCTAAATTTGAAAACTAACACTTCCTGATATCTCCAAGAGATAAAATATCATATCATAAACTAAGCCTCCTCAAATGAGCCTTCAATCCTTGTTTTAAAGCAATGGCCGTGACCCTTCAGTTTCCCCTCTCTTTCCTTTCATATTCTCACTTAAAGTCACTTTTAAATAAATATAACCATTGGTTATAAAGTGATATAATAAAATAAAGTGAAGAATCTTTTGGCATTAAAATAGAAGACCAAACAAACTCAGATGGAGACATGTGATAGCTTGCTGGAAAGCTCTTGGTGAGACACTCTGAGTCCACTACTGAAATGCTAAGTATACTAAGTTCTTCCTACTTACTATAAGTAGTAAGCACCTTGGAAACCCTGCATAAACTGATCCTATTGGCCTAAAACTAAAAACACCTAGGCCAAACACCCCTCTGATCCTCTACTAGACCTCGATTAGCCCACCAAACCATGATAAAGTGGCTAACTATAAGGCAAAAGATAATGTGCCCAAAAGGGGACATTACAATCTAGCTAAAAATCTCTCTGATAGTTCTTTGGGAATGTCATATTTTGAGAATTGTAGTGGAACATAATGATGTTTGCACATTTTAGCAATTATTTCTTCTTCAATCTTATTTTGATCCTCTATACTGAATTTTAACCATTTCCTAATGTTAGGATCAGAAATAGACTGTGATTCTGAAATATTCTTGTATATTGTATCAATTGTTGTAGGGACCAAAGGTTCTTTTTCCTTTTTTATTTCTACATCAGCTTCATCCATAGCTGAGTCTTCTAGATCCTCTCTAGTTCTAGTCATCTTCCTCCTTTTGGTCTATTTTTCTTTTGGAGGAGCTGGTTTTCTCTTGTATATCCTCACTCTTCCTTTGTGTAATGGTGAAGGAGTTGACTCTTTTGCAATCTGGCTTCTTGTTCTTGAAGCGACTATTGTTCTTGCTTTCTTGGGTGTAGGAGGAGGTGGAGAATTTGACTGTGTACCTTCTGAGCCATTATTTTTTTCTTCTTCACCGATAGGTGACTATCCTTCATTTTGTTCCTCCTTACCCTCTATTTCCTCTTCACCTTCTTCTGTAACTACAAATTTCTTGGTTAAGTTTTTAACCATCTTGTCCTTCTTGTTTACAATCTTCTTGACAACAAGATTTATCTTGATCTTTTGTTTGGCTTCCTCATAGGTTCCAAATCTTGCTTGCTTTTTGTCAATTGGTTCATTCAATAGTGCCTTGATGCACTCATTGGCTTGTCCTAATTTGATCTCATACTCTAAATGTGAAAGCCATGACTTCCTAGGTACTACTGCTTAGATATAAGTGAAATTAGTATCTACCATAAAACATATGTCCTCTTTGTGTTCTTCTATCAAACTTTCACGTATCCTTGTTCTAGCTTGCAACATTTCCTTAATGCTTTTAAAATACTCATTCATTATATCATCAAAATCTGCTCCTAGTGACTCTATATGCTCACATATCTATATGGTTACAGGTCTACTTGTATCCCATACTACTTTTCCTATGGAAGGAAATTATTCTTCAAAGTAAAATAATATGCACATAATGAGGGAACCAAACTTACAAGTGTTTGTTCTTGAAGATCTTATGGTGTTCATGTTCTCCTCAAGTTGATTCAACAGGATCTTTGTAAGATCCATCTTCTTTCCTTGTTTGATGATTTTTTATGTTGTGCTCATAGAAGTTCTTGCTATGCTATTCATTCTGCTTGCTTGGAATATTTTGTATCCTACCACACATGCACCAAACTTGAGTTCTTTGTCGGTGATAGTGTTGACCTTGAGAGCTCTTTTGTCTGATTTTGCACCAGTTAGATTTTCTACTTCCTTCAGAGATGGGTGCTTGCGAGCTTGTGGTTTATCGGTTTTAGGATATCCAGTAACTACATGAATAACATCCTTTGTTATTTGTTTTGGCTTATTAAGCCATAAAGTCTGGTTATGCATTCTACTGAGAACTATCTTTATGCATTTTATTTTGAAAACTCTGGGAAAGTGTAATGCATTCATGAGTCCTTTCACTTCTAGATGCTTGTGCTCTTCTTTCAAGTTTCTAGCTTCATCACACAGTGCCCTGTAGGAATTATCTAGGTCTATATCTCCCAATCTTGAGATCTTACAATATATATAGGACCTTACCTCTTCTACTAGTAAAACCCTAGGTGGGATTCTGGAGAATGCTCCAGAATCATAAGGTTGTGATGCAATTTCTGGGTGCAACTTGTATTTAGGTTCAACACAAGTGCCTCTGCTGACAAGCTTGATCATTTTCTTCTTATCTTCTTTCAACTTTTCAACTCTTGAAGTAGATACCATCGTGTTTCAAAAATTTAGGGTTTTTTTTGTAAATTAAATAGTGCGGTCGGTGAATGCAGGTACTTACTAAATCTCTGTGAATGCCTGTGAATCCTCTGAGTGGTGTTAGAATCTTGCTGAGGTCACTCTTCAATTTTTATCTTCAATCACTCTGATTGACTCTCTTGGTTGCTCAAAAATTGTGGGTGCAAAATAATTTCAGCCATCAGACTTTTATAACTTTTGTTCCCTAAGTTGTCATTAATGCTCACCAACTCATCGGTATACAAAGATTGAGTTTGTCAGTTGAGGCATAAATAACATCTTCGGTGTAGGCATAAAGTGTCAGGGTTGCTAGTAGCTTTGATGACTTCACCGATGATTGTTGGTAAAGTGGCAAAGACAACTTTCATCGGCTCAAGGATCACCGATGTCCATCGGTTTACACTTAGCCACTTGGATTTTTTGTAATGACCGATGCATTCCAGTAAGTAGTGTTAACTTTTATGTGTGTGTTCACCGATGCATATTTGTACCCAATAACCGATGGTTATTTTTCAATAACATTTACAAGTGACAATATAGTGCATCTTTAATAATGTTGATTTGTCTATATGATCAATATGTAAATGGAACCGATGCATAATATAACTTTTCATAATGCAGTTCCATACTTACTTGTGCAATTTAGTTGGCAATGGTGATGCCACTAGATCCATTGGATGGGGCATCATCATTTGCATTTCTTGTTCCAACACCTTCAATGTTTGTGGCTTTTACCCACATCTTGTTTCTCATCTTCTTGATGTCATCAATGGTATTTCCATTGGGATAAGTACTTGTTTCTGTCAGTCAGTCTTTGTAATATTTTATCACATGTCCAACCTTATGAAAATGTAAACATGCCATTTCAAGATTAAACCATCCTCTTGGTTTTCTAGTCCATTTTCTCATACAGTTAGTAGATATATGACCATACCTTCCACATGCTATGCAATTTACCCATGTGTTATAGTCCCAAACATATGAGTTACCTTTTCTTGTTGGTTTGTAGCCATTATCAGGTTCTTTTGGTGTCCATGCCTTCTTATTATTTTTCCAGCATTCCTGATATGTGTGTCCATTCATTTTGCAAGTAGGACAGTACTTGTCCATATAGGTTTCCTTCTTTGGATTTGTCACCTTGGATCTGCATTCATATGCCTTGTGTCCTTGCTTGTGACATTTATAACAATTACCAACAAAAGTAGATTGTGATTGAGGAATACCTTTCATTTTGTTTCTGCAAACATTTGAGGTGTGGCCTGGTTTTCCATAGTGATTGCATGACAACTTCTTGGTTCTTGGAGATGCATATACATTCTTTTGATTTGATTGATTAGATGACTCTCCATTCTCGGTGTAACCTATTCTTGTGTAGTTGCTGACTCTTCTTTGACCGTCAAGGAAATCATCCATTCTTTTGTTACTATCTTCAGCTTTCTTGATCAATTCATTGTGCTAATTCTGAATTCTGACTTCATGCTTTAGTTTCTCATTTTCTTCCCTTAGCTCACCGATGATCTGTATTCTTTCAGTGAGTTCAGTATTTAATCTGTTTGCTTCTTGACTCATAAGAATAATCTTGTTGGTAATCTCATGGTGATGCTCAGTAAGTCTTTGAATCTCTGATTCTTTTTCTTGTAGCTTTTCTGTTATTTTCCTCCTATCATCAATAACCAATGTTCTCTCTGATTCATCTTTTCTTAAATCATTCATGACATCAATCATTTTTACCATCTGAGTTTCTTGACCGATTTGCATCATTTTGATTTGCTCTGTCAGTTGTAGATTGACTTCTTGTAGACTTGTGATCTCTTCTATTGATGTGTCTAAAGCTTTACTTATTGATGATTCAACATAGTTGAAGTAATTTTGGATCTCCTCTTCTTGATAATATTTTTCATTAAGCCTAGTTTCCATGATCTTTCTTTCATCAAGCAACTTTCTCATGCTTACTCTTGCCTCTTTATACTGCTCATAGTAAATCTAAATTTGCAATTTCTCATTCTCAATAGTCTTGTCCAGTCTATAGTTTTCCATTGTGTGGATCTTTTCTCTTAAGTCTTTAAGCTTTTCAAGAAAGAGACTTAGCTCTGATACCAATTGTTGGAATTATTGGAATGATGTACTGAGAGGGGAGGGGTGAATTAGTACCTCTAAATTTTTTTATGTGATTGGCTGATTAACCTTTGTGTCATTAGATTTGTATATACCTATCTATCTGTTCATCTTTTCTTATGTATGTGTAATCATAATATAAGTTCTTTACATGTATAAACATTCAAGAAACATTCATGAAAACAAATAACACATAACACATGATATGATATCGCAGAAAACTCCTGTTAGGAAGTAAAAAATGTGGTGGGGATGTCTACCCACAAAACTTCACTATCTGCAGATAAGAAGGGAGCTAGTAAAGGCTTACAATTGATCAATTCTAATGATCTAACCTATTAGGAGTATTAGAGTGGAGACCTATTAGGATCTACTTAGTTTGAAGCTTTAGAAACACCATTAGGTGTGCAATCTGTTAAGAGATTTATCAAAGAACTGTTAAGTCCACCTTCTACAAAAGGATTTCTGTTGTGATGCACTTGTTAGAATGCAACTACAATATAAATGTTGATCTGATAGTGAATGCAATCTATAATTTTTGATAATAGATCCTATATAGCTTACAATGTATGTATGTAATCACCTTGAGTGATTGAGTAATACCTTGTCTCTACTCGTCGGTAGCCTTCCTGTGTTCTTGATAACTGTTGTGATTTGTTTCTAAACTTTGCATGAATTCTCTTCTTCTGCTTAGATGCTCTCCATGGCTACTATCATTTTTCAAATGATTATAAGTCTCTCTTATTACAAATGATGGAACATCTATTTATACTAGTTTCTAGCTCTATTCTTGATTCACACTTTTCAAATTGACTCTAGATCCAAGGTTTACAACTTGACCTTGATCTTTAGTTAGATATATTTTAGATCCATTAGGATGCTTTAAAACATTTATAATATGCTTGCTTGACCCTCAAGTTAAGATTTAAAACAAATAAAAAATATATAAATTGAATTACATTGCTTTATCTGATGTGTAAAGTCAGATACACTTTTTGTGGGTTCTGTATTTGACTGTCGGTTCTGGTGGTCAGGCTGCTCTTTCAGTCTATCATTTTTCTTCTCTGTCGGTGTTCCTTACTTGAATTGTTCATTGGGTATGCCTTTTCTTCTCCGTCGGTGATGTTTCTCAAAACTGTATCATCAGTTATGCTTGTTGTCAGTAAATTCTATACTTAGCATTTTCACGTTAGACATTTTGTCCTGTCGGATATGCTTGTTTTCTGCCAGTTATGCTTATACCGATGACCTTTATCATGTTTTTCCCTTTAAGTATACCAATGGAAAAACTTAAGGTCATCACATTTTTCTCTACATATTCATCTATTTTGACATTTGCACTTTCAATGATTTTGTTAGAGAACTTGTTAAGACATTCATAAGCCTTGCTCTTGGTAGAATACCCTAGAAAGATACCTTCATCACTTCTGGATTCAAGATTTCCATTTCTATCATTTTTTAAAATATAACATTAACTACCAAAAATTCTAAAGTAACTTACATTGGGTGTGTAACCATACCATAGCTCATAAGGTGTCTTTTTGGTGTCTTTCTTCAATTGTACTTTATTCATTGTGTAAACAACAGTACTGACAGCTTCCCTCTAGAATGTTTGAGTGATGCTTTTCTCAATCATCAGTGTTCTTTCACAATCAACAATTGATCTATTTCTCCTTTTAGCAATCCCATTTTGGTGTGGTTTTCTTGGTGCAAAAACCTGTCTTTTAATTCCATGCTCATTATAGAAGTTATTGAATTCATAAGAAACAAATTCTCCTCCTCTATCTAATCTCATGCATTTCAATTCCTTAACACTTGTTTTTCAACCATAGCTTTATACCATTTAAATATCTTTAATTCTTCTAATTTTTCTTTTAAGAACATAACTGTCATCATTCTAGAATAATCATCTGCAAATAAAATGAAATATTTATCTCCATAGTAACTCTTTGTTCTCATGGGTCCACATAGATTAGTATAGACTAATTCTAGAATGACATTAGATATATGGGCTTTGATCTTGAAACTAGACTTTTTCATCTTACCTTTTTGACAAATTTTACACATTATATACTTGGGCTTTGACATGCTCGATAACCCTCTTACTTTCCTTTTATTTCTTATCTTTATGATGTAGTCAAAATTCACATGACATAATATTTTATGCCACAACCATATGTCTTCGTTTCTAGCCATTAAGAAAGTGGTGTTTATATCATCAAGATAGAATAGGTTACCTTTTGTCTATTCACCAGTTCTGATCAACCTTCCTGGTTCATTAAAGATCTTTTCCTTTTTATTCTCAAATGCTACTCGGTGACCTATGTTATTTAGATGTGAAACACTCAATAGATTATATTTAAGTGCTTTTACCCAGTATGCATTTTCACATTTGATTAGGTTGTTCAACATTATAGTTCCTTTACCTTCAACTAGACAAGGTGTGTCATTACCCATTCTTATTGATCCACCATTATAGTACTCAAAAGTTTCAAAATTTTGTTTATCCCCGGTCATGTGGTGAGTACAACCACTATCTATAATCTAGACATCATTCTTACTAACCTTAGATATGAGTGTAGTCTCTACATACCTTTCTTCTTCATCTGAATCATCCTTCATGGCCACAAATACCATCTCAATGTCTTCATTAGATTCAGTGTCAGTATCTCCATATCTTTTCTCTGCTAGGTAACAATATTTCTTCCATTTGTCCTTGTAGTCTCAGGTATCTCTTCTGTTAGGTTGTCGGTTGCTTTGGTAATCTCAGTTTCCACTTCTATCAAACTTCTTTTCATATGATCTATCATTACTTCTATCATCTTTTCTTCTGTTAGGACATCTTGCAGCAAAGTGTCCAATCTCTTTACAATTAAAACATACAAGTGGTAATTTACCTTTATATCTACCTTTGCCTATCTACAATCTTCTAGCTATTAGTGCTTCAATCTCATCAAGATCTTGGTCATCACTATCACTTTCACTATCATTTCTAATAGTGTGTTTATGACTTGACTTACTTATTTTCAAATAAGATTTGAATACAGACTCAATAGATGGTAAGACACTATTGTCAAAGTTATTCATCTCAAATGAAATCAGTCTACCAACCAAACTATCTAGAGTGACATTATTGTTTTCTACTACTATCATCTCTTGAATAGTAGATACTCTAATAGCATATACAGGTAGTAAGGTTCTTAGGATTTTACTTACCACTATCTCTTCTTCATGTATGCCTCCAACTCCTCAGATAGAACTGACTACCTCTTTTATTCTGCATCTATTTTCCCCTTCTCTCATTCTTAGGTCATCAAATTTACCTCTTAGGCTTTCTACCTTTTCTTTTAGTATATTGGCATCTCCTCCATATACCAGCTTCAATTTGTCCCACATTTTCTTTGTAGAGGTGTAGGTTTTGACATCTTCAAACTCAGAATCAGAGAGAGAGGAAGCAAGCTCTATCATCATGCAATTATGCTCATGATTTTCTCTTAATTTCTCAAGTGTATGAGGTCTTTTAGGTAACACAAAATTCAGTATCTAATTGTTGAACAACATCATTTCCAATACCTGATAGGTGGAGTCTTATCCTGCTTTGCCATGATGCAAAGTTGTCTTTGTTCAGCTTGGGCACATCTCATTTGCTCATCTTGCAATCTTTTGCTTGAGCTGTTAAAATCCCTTTCTAAGAACACAAGCTCTGATACCAATTGTTAGAATAATTGAGATGGGGGGGGTGAATAAGTGGTCTAAAAAATATTCCAATAAATTAACCCAAAAACTTAGTACCACAATATTAAGCCTCTAGTTATCTTTAGTCCTACAAGATGAATGCCTTGAAATAATATTAACAAATAACTACTGCTCGGAGTTCACTGTTAAACCTTATTCTTAATGTTTACTGATTAACAGTCTTTCATTTACCGAAATGCAGTAAATTTCTTAGTGTATACCGATCAATCTAGATTAGTTATGTGTAATGAAAAATACTAAAGTAATGAATCATAAACACACTAACACATGGATTTTAATGTGGAAACCCTGACTAGGGACCAGTAACCCAAAATTTTCACTCTTCTAAAGTGAGCTCGGTGAAGAGACAACCCTGTTAAAGGTTACAAAAAAACTGTTAGGTGTGACCTTGTTAGAGGATTTAAATAGAATAGTTTGTCACTTGATATCTGGCATCTCTATGCTACCTTTTATGACCAAACCCAGTGTAGTTTGTCAAATGGTATCTGGCATCTCATGCTATCTTCATGACCAAAATTTTTGATACTCCTGGGGATTTATCTCAATATAGAAAGGATTTTTAAGTCCTGCTTGGTTAAGAGACTTTATGATCCAATGGTTAAATTGAAACAGTAAATGATCTGTTCACACATACAACTAAAATTTGCAGATTTTTATATCTATTATAAGCTCATAATACCTTTCTAATCAATGTATCTTTTCAATACCTTTGCTCCACTTCTTTATGCTTGGTTATGCTGTGCTTCTCTATTTCTCGGTTTCCGCAAAATTAGCTATGCTCTTCAGATTGATTGATCAGGTCTGATTGAAGACTTCTTTCTTCATCAGTTTCTCTTTAGTATCCTTCTTCTCTATTTACCCATTTATTCATAATGAATTATCTTGTCTCTTTATAGAGATGATTTACTATTTCTAGGTTCTTGACTTTCTTGTTCTTGGAGTGATCTGCAATTCTAGCCAATCTTTCTTTAAAGCTTTACTTCAGTTTTATCCCGTAGATCTCTCCTTGAAAACTAGAAGAAAACAACTTTAAATATTTCTCTTATCTCTTTCTTTTAAGTTGTTGAGGAGAAAAATATTAACAACCAGTTAATTCCTTATTTATCTCTTTCCATCTAAGTATTTTTTCATTTCTGAACTTCAGTTCTTTTCGATGTTTTAACTCTTTGTTAGCTTTGGTCATCACTTCAGTTCTCCTTGAGCATCTCTGTCGGGGTTGTCTGTCTGTCGGGCATCACTGTGAATTTATTCTCATTGGTAATGATTATGATTATGCTTAGGTATCACTGTGACTTTCCTCTTGGGGTTCTCTATCTATCGAGTTCCACTGACCGTCGGTGTTTGTAGTCACTTAGTGAATACTGATCTTTTATGCATTACTGAAAGCATAACCTTTATCTTTTCAGTTCTCTAAAGTCTTTGACACTATGTATATAACCAATCAGATTATATCAAGTTGAAATCAATGACAATACAATACATTATTGATTTAATGTCTTGCGTTCACTTTCTATTGCTTGGTGATCATCAACTTAACATCTTCAAGCATTCAATCAGTTATAGTTCATCAAATTGCTTAACGAAAAATAAGTCTCACACTGCTAAGACTAAAACTACTAAGGAGGAAACTGTCGATGAGTGGGAAAATGTGAAATATGTTGGGGAGAAGGATATGACTGGTAAGTATAGACACTCTAAAATGGACATACTTGCGACCTTACATTAAAACACTAATTTTCATGTATTAATTAATGATTTTTTAATCATTAATTAATCAACCATTTCTTCTAAAATCCATTCTGCAAATTATTTAATCATATCCTCAAAATTAATTAAATAATTAATTTTATTAATTAAT
Source organism: Thuja plicata (assembly GCA_018584345.1). Lineage (NCBI taxonomy): Eukaryota > Viridiplantae > Streptophyta > Pinopsida > Cupressales > Cupressaceae > Thuja > Thuja plicata. The sequence goes on from MU225069.1 coordinate 50,649, forward strand.
TAATCTTTATTAATTAATTAAATTCAATTTCCTAAAGTTTAAATTTAAATATTTAAACTTATTAATTAATTATTCTAATTAAATTAATTTAATTTCACTCAAAAATTCTATTTAAATCAAAATGCAACTCAATTATCTCCTATTTGAATACTTTTATTTCAAAAATTATTTATTTATTCAAATAAATCCTTTCTCTATTTTAAAAAAGGGAACTCCTGATTACATCTTTGGGATTGCATTATTTCCTCCACCTTCTCTTCAGTTCAAAAAGGTAACACATAATTAGCTTTTTAGTTAACTAAACATCCCCTCTTCTCTCAAGGTTGAAGAGGTGGAGTTTACTAGTTGTTTCTCCAGTTCCTTTTAATCTCAACCATTCATTCTCCAATTTCTAGGATTGATCTCATCCATCCAAATCATTTCCATTTTCTATATAATCAACCCTTCTCAACCATTTTAAAGATCCAGGATTTCAAACTTTGTGCACTCTTACTCTACAGGATTCTTACGAAGCATCAAGTGTTCTTGTGATCATATCAATATCATTTTCTCAACACTCCCAAGTCACAAACGCTGCCAATACCAATATTGAGCACCATTAACACAACATTTTAGGAGTAGAGAGAAGCAATAGAAGCTTCAAGCATTGTGGTTTGCATTCGTTTATTTTCCTCTATTTTTCTTGTTATTTTATTGTCCATAGATTCATTCTTAGTAGTTTTGATTGGTTTCCCCCATTGAATAACGGTGATACTAACCCTCATTAATTGAGTACGTAGGATTGGATCTATACATTTTGGTGAACCCGACATTAATTGGACAGGCCAATAATCACTTGCAGAAGACAAATAAAATTTCTCGGCCTCGGTCGTACGATCGTGGTTTCATTTTTTATTTTATTTTTTTGATAAATATTATAATTTTGTAATTGACAAAAGTTTACCACAATCGACTGGTTTATTACCACAATCGCTCTCTATAATTTTGCAATCGATTTTTATAGTGTTTCAGTCTCTAGTTCAAGTACTTTTTCACAATTGATAGATATATTTCACAATCGCCAGAGAAATTTTGCAATTGCCAAAAGAATTTTGCAATAGCCAACACATTTCTGCACTCAACATAACAGTTTCATAATTGATAGAATTATGTCATAATCACCAGGAGAGGTTTGTATCTAACAAAAGAATTTTGCATTTGACAAAATAATTTTGCATCTGACGAAAGAATTCACAATCGCTCTATTTCATCATTTTTTAATCAGGTCTATTTTTTTCTCAGTTTTTGTGTAGGAATGAACAAATGACATATGGAAAAAAGGAGAATCAGACGCACCCTAGGGTTTAGGTCATGAAAAAAATCCATGAGAAAATTTTCTCATTACCACACATAATGAAAGGAAACCTTGGAAATCACAGTTGAAGATCAAAGCGAATCCTTTAATAGGTATATCAATTCTCTCAAGCATTTTGCAACCAAATACAAAGTTACTATGAGCTTTAATGGTCTTAATGATCTAGGTATTTTTGAATATTATTCATTTTGATTGTTAGGATTTTTCATTACTAATAGCTTCTTGACATCTTGTGGTGTGGAAACAGTTTTAACAAAGAAACCTAAAATCAACTCATTTGTCTTTTTTGGTACTTAAAAAGAAAAATGTATGCAAAACATCACAATCTCAATTTTTTATTTTGTGTTTAAAATTAACATGGGGTTAACAATTGAACAAGACAAATAATATTTGAATTTGGTACATCTAAAATTTAACAAGAAATCATCATTTGGTTTGGGCTTAAAATTGAACTCGCCTGCATGTATCGATGATACATCAGTTCACATCCTATACTTTGGTGCTTAAATAATTAGCCTTGTGTCTTGAGTCTTTGGTGACTTGCACAATCTGTTAGAATAACAACCTTTACACTTTTTAGGTTTGCCTGTCTAGGGAAAGCGCTTCTTCCCGCAGAGGAAAACCTTAAACCGATAATCCTTTCGATCAGTATATTAAAAAGACGTGGGCCAAAGCTCTTTCTTATATCTAGCCAAGCTCGGGCGAGGTGTGTTGATGATATCCTAGATAAGGTGAAATATCCCTAAGTAGCCGACATGGTCAACTAGGCTCTTAAGTGAGTCACACACATACAAACTAATTGGATAGACTCCATGAACCTTACTACAACCTACTTAATTAGAGACCTACCTGTTTCACCTCTGAACAAGTGTCTTATTATAGTGCAAGGGGTTGCCAAATTTCCCCCCAAGATTCCCAACATATGTGTTCCAAGATATTGTGTTGATGAAAGAGATCTTCATTAGCACAACAACAATATATGGGAAAGGCAAAAATACGAGCACCTACGTCATGGATCTTTGTGTCCTAGTAGCGTAACAATTTTTTTGTGAGCTAACGATCATCAAAAGTATTGGGCCTATAATATTTCATCTTGAAGCCAATTGACCATAGACTAATCTAACTATCTCTATTTTGAACACGTGAAAACATTACAACTTAGAAAAGTTGTAGAACATACACTTTTTATTCTTGGTTCTTCAAAACACTATGTCTATTGTGCTTTCTTGTGTGATCGTTTCTCAAAATGCAAAACCAACATCTCACACTATCAAAATGAGTCAAACGTGTTTGAAGTCTAGGGTGGCAACCAAATTCTGTTCCAGAATCAAATCATTATTCCAGAAAGATTATCTTATCAGACATATTCCCATACTGCAATCATTTTTCAAGATTGTCACACTTTGTCATAATTGATGGAAATTGACCGCAATCAAGTCCTTTATTGCCGCAATCGTTCCCTTTATTTCTGCAATCGCTGAAACATTACTACAATTGACCTTACATTCTTTGGCAATCAGTTGAATTCCAATGGAATCAATCTATATACCTTTGCTCTCATTCTATCAAAACAAATTGGATTCCTCTATCAAAACTCTGCATTTTTATTATTCTAAAACTATTAGAAACATTAAAAAAAAGAAATGAGATTAGGGAAGAATCCAAGAAAGTGAGCAAGAGTAAATTTTTTACCAAATACACAATGAGAGAGAGAGATATTGCTTCAATAGATCAAACGCCAAATTCACCAAAATTCTCAAAGACCAACATAAAAACTCAAGGATTTTGAAAGGGGAAAAAGTAAGAAAAAACCCCATGTGTATAATATGAATGAGGCACAAAGCCTAAAGAAGAAGAGAGAAAGAGAGCAATAAGATCACTACAATAATGAGAGCAAGTTTGATAATGTGAGGAGAAGTGAAAAAATAGAGAATATTATTGAGCAAGTGTGTGTAGAGGCATCTCTTAAATAGAGATGAGTGGAGGAGTTTGCATGTAACTCTCATCTTCTATGAATGCCACATTCACATTGATTATGTGCCAAATGTGAGATTCCTCTTAAGGAGGAATATATAATTTCCTTATTAAAGGAATTACAAAAATGTGACATGTCCTCCTACTTGGACTAGAGGATAAATACAATTTAGGATACATTGGTTTATCCTTTAATTACATATTTCACCAAGGAAAGATTAATTTATAACACCCCCCTTTAACCTTTACTTGGGGAATTTACATCAAGGGGTATCAAAACCAAATCTTTGAAATGAAATTCAAGTTTTTATTTAGAAAGTGGATTTGTCAAAATATCTGCAACTTGATCTTCACCCTTGCAATAGATGAGGGAAACTTTCTTTTCTTCAATTTTCTCTCTAATGAAGTGGTGGTGGAGAGAAATGTGCTTTGAATTTGCATGGTAAACCATATTCTTTTCCAAGGTTATTGCACTTTGATTGTCACAATATAAAGGTGTAGGTTCTTGTTGAGGTAGACCCAAATCTTCAAGAATTATTCTAAGCAATAAAGCTTCCTTAGAGGCATTAGTACATCTTTTGTATTTAGCTTTGGTAGAACATAGAGAAACAGATTGGTCTTTTTTACTTTTCCAAGATATAGCACCTGAACCAAGAAAAAAACAATACCCAAAAGTAGATTTCTCATCATTCGGGTCTCCACCTAAATCTGAATCAGTAAATTTTTTTAATGTAAAATCAGAATTTGCATCATAAAATAATACTACCTCAAGAGTACCTCTAATATATATTAATATTATTTTAGCAATTTTGAAGTGTGTTTGTTGAGGTTTGGACATAAATCTTGAAACTAAACCAACACTAAAAGATATATCAGGTCTAGTGACAGTTAGATAATTTAAACTTCCTATGAGTTGTCTATAAGGAGTAGCATCTGTAAATAGAGATTCCATATCTATCATTAACTTAGTTCCTAATTCACATAGAATTGAAACATGATTAGCATAATTCATATGAAATCTATTAAGAAGATCTTTAGCATATTTACTTTGAGAAATAAAAATACCCTTAGGGGTTTGTGCATTCCTAAGAAATAATGTAGAAGTCCTAAATCAGTCATTTGAAATTTTTGGCTAAGTTGGAACTTAATATCAAAAATTATATGGTTAGAACTTGAAGTAAGAATCAAATCATCAACATAAAGAATGATAATAATAATGTCCTCTTAAATATGCTTGATATACAAGTTAGGATCATTTTTACTTCTAGAAAAACCTTGAGAAATAAAGAAAGCAATAATTTTGGAATACCATTCTCTAGGAGATTGTTTTAAACCATAAATAGATTTCTTTAGTTTACATACAAGATGTTCATTACCTTCTTTAATAAAACTAGGAGGTTGAGACATATATATTTCTTCATGAAAATAACCATTTAAAAAGGCACTTTTAACACCCATTTGGTGAATAGGCCAATTCATTTTTGCAGCTAAAGCAAGAACAACTTTAATGGTAGGAATTTTTGACACAAGAGAAAATGCCTCATTATATTCTATTCCTTCAATTTGAGAGAAACCTCTTTCTGCTAGCCTAGCTTTAAAATTACTAATTTCATTATTTGCAATCAACTTAGTTTTGTATAGCCATTTACATGAAACTAGATTTTTGCCATGAGGTAAAGTAACTAAATTCCAAGTATTATTAGAAATTAAACTATTATATTATTCTTTCATAGAATTTTTTCAATGGGGTTGATTTTAATCTTGAGAAAAAGTTTGAGGATCCTTAGAATGCATAAGAGAAGACATCAAAGCATAATTGAAATAATTAAGTCTCCTAGGTCTAAGACCACCCATTCTAGTAATATAATCATCACCTTAATTAACTAAATCTTTAAACCATTTAGGATTTCTCTTAGAAGTAACAAAAATATCACTATGAGGAGTAAATTCATCATTTTCATCATCACTATGAGGACTCAATTCATCATTATCTTCATTAACAAAATTATCACCATCATGAGAAAAATTATCACTAGGAGGAGTAGAAATATTCTTACCATCATCATCGTCATTTTTAATACTAGTAGGAATAGAAATAGGTGCATTAGGAGTAGGGTTTAGGATAAGAGGTTGGTCCTCCATGAGATCAATAATGCCCCCTTTAAATTTATCATATTTTATGTTGGAACAATCGTGAACTTCATTTTATGCAATAACAACATCTCTTGCAATATGTACCTTCTTAGTAATAGGATCATAAACTCTATAACCTTTAGTAGATTCATCATACCCAACAAATTTAAATGGAGAAGATTTAGAATCTAGTAAATTATGCCTTTTTTGTTTGGGTGTGTGAACATAAGAAATAGATCCAAACAAATTCAAATATTTTAAATTAGGTTTCCTATCGGACCACACTTACTTAGGAGTTATATTTTGCAAAGCTTTAGTAGGAGTTCTATTAAGCATATAAGTGGCACAAGCCATTGCTTCAGCCCAAAACTTGTAATGCATATCTTTTGCATATAACATACATCTAGCCATTTCCACAATAGTTCTATGATTCCTTTCCGCCACACCATTTTGTTGTGGTGTATAAGGAACTGTAAGCTATTGTTTTATACCAAAAGATCTCAAGTAAGAACAAAAAGAATTATTAACATATTTAGTACCATTATCTATTCTAAGTATTTTAAGTTTAGAACTAGATTGCCTTTCCACAAACATATGAAAATCAGAAAATGTGTCAAGAACTTGATCTTTAGTACGCAAAAAATAAATCCAAATTCTTCTAGTAAAATCATCCACAAAGGTAAGATCATACTAATTTGAACTTTATATGGAGATGTTCTCCATTGGACCCAAAAGGTCACTATGAATAAGATGTAACTTATGAGATACCCTTCATGAAATACCATGAGGAAAGGGCTCCCTCTTTATTTTTCCACTCATGCACCCTATGCATGTAATTTCAGATGGAACAATATGGGGTAATCCTTCAACCATGTTATATTTTTGCATCAAAGAAATATAATTAGAATTCCAATGGCCGAGCCTTTCGCACCATACATTGAAATCAATATTAACAATCAAAGAGTACCTTGAAGAGGCAAACTCATAAAATTTAAAAAAGTTATCATGATCCATCTTAGCATTAGCAACAACATGATCAGTGTTAGGATCAATAATATAGAATATATCCTTATGAAATTCAATTTTGTAATCTTGACATAATTGAGAAACTAAAAGAAGATTAGATTTCAATTCAGGAACATCAAGAACATTGTGTAATTTTACATTTGGAACATTAACATCACCAAATCCATCAACTTTGCAACTATGATAATTAGCTAATTGAATATGAATATTAGTAGTATCAGGTTGCAAAGAATCAAATACTTCTCTATGAGATGTAACATGGTGAGAAGCGTCACTATCAATAATCCATTCTAATGCATGATAAGCTTTATAACAAGTAGTAAAAGCACACCGGGATTGATTACCTTGAGATTTGCAGTTATTTTGATTATTGTTATTCATAGGCTTCTTATCATTTTGATTTTTAAAACAAACATTAGTTAGGTTACCATATTTTCCACAATAAGTACAATGTGTTTTCCTATTCTATTGATTATTGTAATTCTTATTATTATTATTATTATTGTATGATGGCCTAGAATTAGACCTGTTATTATGATAATTTTTATTTGAATAACCATTATTATGATGATTATTGTTACGATAATTATTGTTTTTATTGGAATAATTATTATTATGATGATTATTATTGGAAGTATGTGATTTATTACTTTGATTTTGAGCTTTAGACACAAAATCATGTTCATATGATTTAATAGTACCAAATTGCAATAATTTAGCCTCCTTTTGACGTAATAAATTTTAAAAAATAGCATAAGTTAAATGAGGAGCTAAACTAGGAATAGAAAGTTGAGAATGGATGTTAGTAATAAATTGCTGAAATTCTTTAGGAAGACATTTCTTTAAGATGATAGTAATTAATATAATATCAGTTAAAGTAACATTAACACCACTTAGTTGAGTTTTAATAGCATCAAAATTGAGTAAGAATTCATCCATGGTTTTGAAATCAGCATACCTCAAGTCCTCTAAGTTGTCTTGGAGTTGAATCTTACGGGATTCAGATGAGGTTTATACGTCTATTGTAAAATGTCCCACGCTTGATGGGCTTTGGTGCAATATCCAATTAAGACATAGAGATTAGGAACAATTGAGAGACATCCAAGAGCTTCTTCATTTTTAATTTTTCCATGCATCTTTGTTTGCTTGAGAAGCAGAGGCAGCCGGTTCAATAGAAGCATCTATAGAAACTTCAAGTAAATGTTTAAAACGAAATAGAAAGGAAACATGTGTCTTCCATTGATGATAGTTAGAGCTGTTTAATTTAATTTCCAGAATTAGAATAGACATGATTAATAAAGAAAAAGATAATATTAGCTAAAATGAAGTGAAATACAATGAATATATAATGATAAAGATCAAGGAAAGTAAATTTAACTTAATGTTAATCACAATTTGAATGGTTAGACAGATATATTAAAAAAATTTAATTTTTTAGTTTAAATGAAAGAACAAATTTTAATTGCAATTAATTAATGAAACACCAATTGAATTTAGTTAGAATTGATACAAATAACATAAAAATGAAGCGATATTAAGAAATATTGAGCGAAAAAAATGTATAAATGTTTAACCTTTTTTAATCAAGAAATGCTTATAAACTTTGTTGGAGCAAATGACAATGAGAATTAACCTAAATAATATATTTGAAATTTGAAAGAAGCTATTTGAATAAATAATTACCAATATACAAATTCGATGAACTAATTGAAATAAAAAATGTAGATTGATAATTAGAAATCAATAAATTAATGAATTAAATATTAAAAGAGTCAAAGATACTTCAAACTAAAAAAAACTAAACTTAGATAAGTCAAAAAAGGTAAGGACTTCAAAGTATTCTCCCTGGAAGAACGATGAACAGTATTCTCCCTGCGAGAATATTCAGAGAAATGCTACCAAAGTTAGACCAAAAAAACAATGATTTAAAGAAAATGTTACCTGCATATGGAGGAAAAAACAAAACTATTGCGCAAAGCTATCACAATAACAATGATTATAAAAAATTGATGTCGCGCTAAAGTTAGAAGTGAATGAGCGCAGCCAAGGGAGGAGCTCTGATAAAGCAGAGATGTAGTAAACTAAGAACAAGAAGCAACACTGGGAGCTATGATGGAAGTTTGCGCTGGAAGTTAGGAAGGTTGCACTGGAAGTTAGGAAGGAGGAGATCTAATGAAGCAAGGTGTGTTGTGCAATGGAATGTTGGTTTGAATACAAAGTTGTGCTAGATGTATAATGCAACCAAGGGAATGTTTCAATGCTACACAAAGAAAAATGATATTAATAGTTTTTAAAAGTATTTGATATTAATAAAAATGTTGCACAATGAAAGTGCTAAGACTATTCTAAGTGTTTCGTAATGGGAGGAGATGTTAAGTTGCTAAGATGCTAAGTTGTGAGGAGGAGGGCAGATAGCTAGAGTCAAAAGATATAAAGGGCCACGTTGGAGTGAAAAGTGATATTAAAAGTATGGAAAGTTGCACCAAAGTTAAAGAATATTTGTTGCTTAAACCAAGAGCCAAGAACCAAATACACAAAGATATAGATAAAATCTAAAATAAGAGATATATAAAATCAGATATGTAATATAAACTAATTAAAATGAGATATAATGTAAACCCTGCAACAAACAAGTTAGATAAATAGATATATAGCAAATCGATTGAGCTGCTGAAAATGAAAAAAAGTTATATAAATGAATGAAACTTCATGAACAAGAAAAACCCTTACAATTGCCCGACAGAGGGAGTGATTAGTATCATATTTAAATATCGATTTAATGATAAAAAAATAGAACATACAAATCTGAAATCTTCCCTTGCGGTTTCCCGACAGAGGGAGTGATTAGTAATTTTAAAAAAACTTAAAATAGATATGAATGTGTGTGCTATTTTTTGGTTCATGCAGTTGCAACACAACACTTCAATAAGTCATTGCATTAGTGAAAAATAAAGGTTAGCAAGCATATCAAACACTAAAATTGACCTATTACTTTCTATTTAGGAGTATGAAAAATGCTATAATTGCCCTTAGATTATGCATTTGTCAATGACATATACAATCCTAGAATGAAAGATTCAAATGAAACTAATCTACATGCTCAAGAAATATGCATTTTAAGCTCTAAAAATGAAGATTATAACAATGCATGATAATAAATCTAAATAATGCATTATGGGTCTCTAATAATATGAAAAACATAACATGAAAGCTACAATGCAATGTAAATTTCTAATAATATGAACAACATAACAATGCTTTCAACAATCCAAAATCAGGGGCCCATTGAGCTTAAAAATCATTCTATTTATAGAAGAATTTAGGAGTGAGAGGAGAGATAGGGTCATTAAATGTATGTGTAAGAGCATTAATGAGGGATAGAATTTATGAGGCATGGTGAGGGTATATTCATTAATGATGCATCTATGAGAGATTTAATGAAGCATGGTGAGGGTGTAAGTCCAAGCTTAAGAAAGTGGACTTTGAAGGAAGGGGAGCTTGAGAATGTGGACTTTTTGAAATGAGTTGAATTCCTAATCAAGATTTTAGGAATGTGACATATTTAGGAAGTGGGTTAAGATGGGATTAAGATTAGAATTTAGGCTTAGCACGGGTGAAGAGGTTGGGATTAGTTCAAACCCAAGAGTTAAGGTGGTTGAGATAGGCTAGGTTAGGTTAGGGGTTAAAGGGAATATTAATAAAATGAATTACATAATTAATATATTCATTCAATAATAGGAGAAATTAGTTATTTAAGATTTTGTTTGCTTTTGATAATTAATTAGGACTATATCCAATTAATTATATTAATTAGGCTAGGGGATTGGCTTTTGCAAGTGATGAGGTGTAATTAGGATTTTATTTAATTCCTTTTAATTAATTATCTTAGCCATATTTTTTTATTTATTTTGATAGAATTGAATTGATTTGATTGGCTAAGGCAATTAATGTAATTTAGTGATTAAATCACTTAGGAGATTAAATTTGACTTGAATGAATTATGCCAATAATTTGAATAATTTTGACATAGTTGGGGGTATGATCAGACTTAGGGAAAATAGAGTCTATGGTCAGAGCAGACCAAATTAGGGTGGTTACATTTTACCCTCTTTGAATAGATGTGCGAGCAACACATTGATTCAAAGAAATTTTTTGATGTTGACTTCAGAAAGTTTGAGAATTTTTCTCATGATTGAATGAAATGTTTGATAAGATCAGTCTCGCACTTGATTAAACTAAACTGATCGAATTGACTTTGAACTTGATTGAACAAAGGTCAATAAGCAAAGATCTTAAAGGTACCAATTTTGAACTTGGTTGTCATAAAAAAATTAATAATACTGACTTCGAACTTGATCGAACAAAGGTCAGTACAAAGCTACCATGAGCTTTTAATAAGAATCAAAGAAAAAGTAGACATAGGATATCCATCTTGTGAGAACTAAAACCTTTAATCCAACAGTCCTGACTTAGTTAAGGAACTGTCATGCCTTTAGTTTTTTTTATAACGAAGTCATTTTAATGCTATTTCGAGCAAGAATTTGATTGATTTTAGTGTGATCATGCCCCCTCAGGAACGAAATTGAAGGAAATAATAAAATCCCCTTGTTGAAATGATGTATGGGTTGGTTAGATCAAGAGAGAATGGATTAGAAGAAGTGAAGAAATGAAGGTGTGTTTAGAGAAAATACAATTTTACCAAGTTAATCACGTTTAAAATGTGAGTTTTGAGTCTGATTAAATGATGTTTGGCCAAGATTTTTGATGAATAATGTGCAATTTGATGATATAGAACCCAAAAAACTGATTGTGTAAAGCTTGCGAATCATTTTCAGAACATATGGAGCAATTTTGCATTTTCAGGAGCTGTCGTAAAATTTTTACAACACTATGTAGAACAATGTCAACGCGTTCAATTTTGTTCCCGACTGATCAGAAAGGGAACAAAATGAGTTTCAATTGTCTGGGAGTAGTTTTGGAGCTCCTAAATAGCTCAAAAAGGCAAATATATAGGCCCAAACGTACTTTTTACTCACTCATTTTCACTTATCACCTTAGTAATTCAGAGAGCTTTGTAGAGAAGATGGTTGTCCCCATGGAAAAGCATCATTTTGAGCTTTTCCATTGACATCAGCATCCAGTTGACTACCCACCTCCGGTAAGTACCTAAAACCCTAGCTTTGGAAATTTTCAGTTTTCATTTTAATGCATTTTGGTGGAAGTTATAGGCATTTAAATTTTGCATCACATCCCATATTTGGCATTGCATCCTATCAATCCCACGTCACTTCCAATTTTACCACAAATTCCTGCGTCACTTCCGGTAAATCCAAGATCACACCATGTTTCAGAGTTTTTAGTCACATGTTGTAGTTTTTATTAAGGTTTTGCAAGATTTTGCGCCCTGTAAAAATAGGGTCGCATGTGGCTCCCATGTCACGTCGTGTGAAAATAGGGTCACATCCTAGATGCGCCATTACATCCCAGAAATTAGGGATCGCATCCTGTAAAAAGGATTGCACCCTGTAAAAATAGAGCTGCAACCAATTGTTAATCTGCTGAGCTGCCCAGTTTGCCTATTTTTGTCTTTCTAATGACCAAAACACTTAGCTGATAGGGTTTCTACTTATTTGCCTTAGATAAATTTCTGATTTGGGTTGTTTGTGTAATTGTTATCTATGAATAGGTTCCATTGAGGTGGTTTCCTTCCATAGTCCATATCCCAGTCGTGTTCTTGCTTTAGCACAAGCATTGACGGGTGATGAGGCTGAGTTAGTTGCCCGTGTAGGTTTATATTCATTGAGAGATATACCTGACATTTAGGTAAATCGAGGGTTGTTGACTTCTTTGGCCGAGAGACGGAATCTGGAGCACAACACCTTCCATCTCCCCACTGGCAAGATGACGGTCACATTAGAGGATGTGTGGCGGATGCTTAGATTTCCTTTGATAGAGCATGAGGTTCATTTTGATTCTACTTCTACCATGTTGATTTCCACTGCACAACGCTTCTTTGGAGATGATACGATCGCTCACCGATACCTTTCATGGGATTACACGTGCAATCATTATGATCATCTACCTATATATTTAGCTAGTTTGATTGGAGGTATCTTTATGCTGCACCATGGATAGAACAGATTCATGGTGGACTGGGTCGCTATGCTCGAGTAGATGGTAGTTGCGAGATGGATATTTGCATGGGGCAGTTGTATACTAGCTCATATGTACCGACAGTTACACGAGATTGTGTACCATTATTCACGGAGCATGACTATTGGTATCATGGTTCTTTAGATCTGGCCCTGAGAGCACATTCCAGTGACACGGTCAATAGTTGACATGCAGTGAGTAGTAGAGCAACCTTACGTATATATGTACTTTAGTTGGATACAACAGCCCAATCTAGGTAAGGTGGAGTATTGGCATCATGTTTTAGATGATATTACTGGATTAGTATGGCAACCATACCTTGATTGTGGGGAGTGGTTATTTGACAAGTGCCAAATGCCTTATTTTTTCTAGAGCAGGTACTTGATTGGGCGTACTAGATATGTTATTGAGCAATTTTTGGTGACCTGTGTTTTGAGGCAGTATGGCCAAGTACATGGCAGATGCCAGGATCTTACTGTGTATGCATGAATATGAGATGAGACACCATTGTAGGGATGAAAGTTTGGTTATGAGAATGCGTAGAGAGCCATTGCAGAGATGGTAGTAGTACCGTGGAATCTACGGCCTGATGTGGTTGATGCGGGATGTTCAGCGGGATACCTTGCGGAGATGAGACGGTATATTGTTCCACATTTTACAGATCTAGGAGAGGTGGTTCCTTGAATTGAGGACCCATTGGGTTATGATCCTATGGAGGACCGACTAGTTAGAGGTCGAGGAGGGGACCAGAGGGATAGAGGAGCTATGGGGAGGGATGGAGGCAGAGATGGAGGGAGACATGGGAGACATGCACCCCCGGATAGGGGACATGGTCCTGATGATGGTGATGATGCATATTATAGGGGTGGAGGGGTTGTGGGTGGTATCGAAGAGGTGGCTAGCGACAGTGGGAGTGGCAGGTAGACTCAGTTCATATTTTTTGCTCCTTAGAGGGATTTGGATCCTTTGTTGACAAGAGATCAGCAGAGGCAGAGACATCAACATCAAGAGAGGCCATAGGATAGGCCACAGGATAGACCCTCAAGGTAGGATACAAGTAGGGGCTCAGGCTAAGATGAAGATGCACTATCACAGTGTGAGAATGAGTGAGAGAATCTTAGATCCAGGATCACTACTTTAGAGGCTCTTCTAGTAGATCAAGAGAGACAGCTTGAGCAGGTTAGAGAAGAGAGAGAGACACACACAGGTTGAGCACTTGAGATCTGAGAGAGACACACAAGCTCGCACGGTGGTACACCAGGGACAAAGAGCCACATATTATTATGCTTTATATCATCCTACATTGCCAGAGGTTCAAGGAGCACCTTCATATTCATGGATTGCTCAATAATCTGAGTGGGCCATGCCTCCTCTAGCTCCATTTTTTCCACCTCCTCCTCCTTCGCCAGATCAGGAAGAGGGTGGGAGTCAGTCCTGATCCTATATTTTTGTCATATATTTTTGAGAGCATATTGTATAGCTAGATCCTTCTGAGATCATTCTTTTGTACCATGACATTTATACATGTATATCTAATTCATATTGATATTCTAATACTCTTTTTGTAGACAGTTCCACTTTTTTTATCTGTGCCATATCTGAGATAGTTGTTCCTGATCTTTATATGTTCCTGGATTCTCATACTTTTGATAGATGTTCTAGATTTGTGATGCACATGTGATTATGTTTATCTTGATCTCCTGATGAGTTAGATTAGATATGTGATGACATCATTTATGCTCATTGGTTTTATTACTGATATGAATGTGTTTTAAATGATACTAAGTGAATATGCAAATGAATGTTTTTGAGATTTTTATTTATGCAAATACATGTATGGATGCACTTAGGATGTAAAATTAAATGTAATTCTTGAAGGCTTTATTTTTTTACTTTTCTCTTTCTCATGTATGAATACAGAATGTATGTCATGGGTATACAATGACATTGATATCAATAATATTTGATGTATGTAATTAACTTGGTTTTTGAATGAAGAAATAATTTATTTTAAGCTCAAGTCCCTTTTATGTTGTTCTCTTTAAAATTAATCATACAATCTCTAAATTCATCTATATGCAGACTCTTAGGACTGTCATTAATTTGTATACATTGTAGCATTTTATCATCATTGGGCGTTTGTTGTAACATACATCTCTTGATAGTACAACTATCACTAATACCCACTAGTATCATTAAAGTATGAATACTCTGTGTATTAGATGTAATGTTTGAAATAAACTTAGGCATCAAGGTATAGAAGCCATGATGACAAGTTAGTTATCTCCTTTTAATGTTTAGGTTCTGTTTCTGTTCAAGTGTAATATAAGATATGTGACTCGTAATGACCTTGAAAATTCATATCTTTGGGTACATCATGTAGTGTACATAGTAGTGAGAATCTAATTTAGAAAACAGACAAGGAAATTTTTTCAACCTCACCATAGTTTACACATAATAAAGATCAAGATATATGGAACTATTCACTCATGTTGGCAGCTCTTACCATAAACATTCAAGTTAGGTGAAATTTATAGGATCATTTGGAACAATCACCATACACAGAAATGTCTTTGAATAGATGTCATGGAGTAACTCAGAAGACATAACAACCACCAATTGAGAATCAATCAAAGAAAATTTATAATCGCTTAGATACCGCCAATATGAAACATCATGGGAACATAAAAGAATTATAATAAGATCAAACAATGTGTTTAAGTAGTATTGAGAAATACTATTGATTCGTTTTTCAAGAGAACTAGAGATTCATCAATCAGAATTTGAAATGTAAGAAATATGTTTCATGTCTGAGTATATGTGAGATTAATTGTCTTAGCAATTGCAATCCATGTAGTGTTTAGAAATATTTGTTGAAAGTGTTGAGAAACACTAGTTCATTTTAAGTGTCTGGATTTTAAATGTTTTAAGAAACACTAGTTTGATGTCTGTTATCATTTGGAGAGGAGAACCATCCTAGACAAGATACTTAGGACAACCTAGTAGACGCAAACTGGCCATGCTAGTAAAAGATGCCCCCAGTGCAAAATGACTATTCCTAAGACATAAATGCAGACAAATCCAAAGCAAGGATATGACATTTGTAACAAAACAGAGTCACCAAATAGCACAAGTGCAAGTATGAAAGTTTAGTGTTGCCAGTGTATTGATAGATAGAGTACAGAGTTTGAGTGACGCCTGTTTGCCAGGTTTTTACCACCCAGAAAAGCTTTTTATTTTTTCTACCAAGATGCATGTTTGCCAAGTTTTCATCAAGGCACTTTTTCTCTTTTTCAAATTTTACTTTTTTATGTTTTTGTAGTGTCAAGGCGCCTGTTTACCAAGTTATCACCAAGGATACCTTTTTTAGGACTTTTTCCACTATTTTTGAATTTCTTTGGGATCAATTTTCTGATTTTTTAAGTATTTTTTGGTATTTTTACTACATAGGCTCTGCTAGCCAGAAATCAAGCGTAGAACTGCTTTAAATGTTGAGTATTAATGGGATCAGGAGGAACATCTCTCTCAGGTGTAGCTAGCTGATAAGCTCCAATCCCAAAAGTGGCAGTAATGACATAAGGTCCCAACCAGTTTGGTTCAAACTTTCCTTTATGTTCTCTGTTAGGATGGTTCTTAAGATTCTCTTTCAGAACGAGATCCCCCACTTGAAAATTTTGTGGTTTGACATTTTTATTGTACCCTTTTGACATGCATTTTTGGTACACTTTCAGATGATCGAACACCTGTTTCCTATGCTCATCAACTAAGTCTAAAGAATTTACCCTATCAATGCGGTATTGTTTTTTAGTAACAAGACCTTGTAAAGATACCCTCAAAGATGGGATTTCAACCTCAATAGGTAATACTACTTCAACGCCATAGACTAGGGAAAATGGCATGGCTCCAGTTTGTGTTTTGATGCTTGTTTTGTAGGTCCAAAGTACTAGATTTAATTATAAATGTCAGTCTCTGACAGACTTACTCATAGTTATGCATAGGATCTTGAGAATATTCTTGTTATATGCCTCAGCCTGTCCATTACCTTGAGGATAATAGACTAAGGAACAATGTTGAGTAATGTGAAACTATGTGCAAAGGTCTTCGATGTCTTGGTTTTTAAATGTGGCCCCATTGTCTATTACAATTGAAGAGGGTATCCCATATCTACAGATAATGTAGTTTAAGATGATCATAGCCACCTATTTGCCAGTGGATTTGATTAGCGACACAGCTTCGACCCACTTTGTGAAATACTCAGTGGCTGTTATGATGTATTTGTGTCCACTTGAAGAATTGGGATATATTTTTCCAACCAAATCAAAGGCCCATTGCTGAAATGACCAATGTGTTATGAATGGTATGAGTTCTCTAGCAGGAGCATGGATGAGATTCCCATTTTTTTGGCATTTATGACATGTCTTTGAAAATTGAATAACATCTTTTTCCATCGTGGGCCATTAATAGCCTACTCTGAGCAATTTCTTAGCTAGTGAAAATCCATTTGAGTGTGATCGACATACACCTTTGTGGACTTCTTTCAATGTGCAATCTGAATCTTTGTGTTCTAAACACCTAAAAAGTGTACCGTCAAGACCTTGTCTATATAAGTTATTAGTAATGAGGACATAATGTGATGTTGTCCTAATCAAGGCTCTTTTTTCATTTCTGGATAGGTCATTGGGTATAGTTTGGTTATTTAGGTAAGCAATGATTTTAGCATACGAATATGGGTCTTGGGCGTTCAAAGCACAAATTACTTGGTATTTAGGTGTATCAAAGGTTGGGTAGGATAATTCTTCCACCAAGAAGTCATAGCAGAATTGATGTTCCTTTAATTGTAACATGGATTCCAATGTAGCCATAGCATCTGCATCTTTATTCTCTATTCTTGGTATTTTCTGGAATGTGATGAAGACAAAGTACTTCTTTAGGTCATCAACCAGTTGCTTGTAGGGCATCAACTTCTCATCTTTGGACTAATAATCTCCATTTACTTGATTGATAATGAGTTGGGAGTCACCATACACATGTAACTCTAAAATCTTCCACTCCATAGCAAGTTGAAGGCCATTTACCAATGCTTCATATTCATAAATGTTATTTCTACATGGAAACCTCAATTTGTAGGACTCGGGTATTTTACAGCCTTGAGGAGTTATGAATAGAACCCCTGCTCCAAAGCCCTGTTGCATGAAAGAACCATCAAAGTACATTTTCAATGGATACTTAGTTAGATGCATAATTTTTTAATTACTCAATTCTCAAAGGTTCATCATCTTGGAGTGGTGATTCATCTAATTGATCAGTGAGGACTTGTCCTTTAATATCCCTTCTATCCACATACTCAATGTCAAATTCACTCTGAATCAGGACCCACTTTGCTAGTCGTCCTGTTAATGTTGTCTTGCTTAAGAGGTATTTCAAAGGATCTATCTTTTTAATGAGCCTTACTGTATGTGATAGCATATAATGTCTCAATTTCTATGATGCAAAGACAACTGCTAAGCAGGATTTTTCAATTATGATGTAATTGAGTTAATAAGATACTAGTGTTCTGTTGATATAGTAGATTTCTCTTTCCTTTTAAGTTTCATCCTCTTGCACCAGGAATACTCCCAGTGATGTAGCTATAGCACAGATATATAGGAGTAATGGCTTTCCATGAATGGGTGCCATGAGAATAGGAGGAGTAGCTAGGTACTCTTTTAATTCTTTGAAGTTAGTTTCACAATGTTCATCCCATTTGAAGGTGACACCTTTATGTAGCAATTTAGTAAAGGGTTGTGCTTTGTCTACAAGTTGTGACATAAATCTCCTGATTGACTGGAGTCTCCCTTGTAATGTCCTCATTTGACTA
Source organism: Thuja plicata (assembly GCA_018584345.1). Lineage (NCBI taxonomy): Eukaryota > Viridiplantae > Streptophyta > Pinopsida > Cupressales > Cupressaceae > Thuja > Thuja plicata. The sequence goes on from MU225069.1 coordinate 69,146, forward strand.
ATGTTGCGTGGAGGGGTCATTTCTAGTATAAATTTGACTTTTTCTGGGTCTACCTCAATTCCTTTTTCATATACAGTGAACCTTAGAAACTTCCTTGATTGAACCCCAAACGCACATTTCTTTGGATTGAGTCTGAGTTGAAATTTCTCCATGCAATCTAATATCTTTTGCAAGTCTTCAATATGAGTAGTCTTTTCTTTTGATTTAGCTAACGTATCATCCACGTAATCCTCCATGTTTTTATGCATCATATCATGGAATGTGGTAGTCATAGCTCTTTGGTATGTAGCACCTGCATTATTTAACCCAAACGGCATAACGTTCTAGAAAAAATTTCCCCATGCACATGTGAATGCGGTTTTCTCTTGATCTTCAGGAGCAATTTTAATCTAGTTATAGCCTGAGAAACCATCCATCAATGTGTACATTTGATAGCGTACTATTAGATCTATGATCATGTCAATGTTTGGTAGTGGAAAATCATCTTTAGGACATACTTTGTTTAAGTCTCTAAAGTATGTATAGATCCTGATAGATTTATCTATTCTAGATACTGGTACCACATTAGAAATCCATCCTGCATAAACGATGACTTATGAACCCAGCCTTCAGTTTTTTTCTAGCTCTTCTTTCACCAGTAATGCATCATGAGGATGCATCTTTCTTAGTTTCTGTTTCATAGGTTTGATCCCAGGAGATATAGATAAATGGTGCATTATTAATTCAATATCTAGTCCAGGCATATCTGTGTAAGACCACACAATGTTTATCTTTTTCTCTTTTAGGAAATCAGTGAATTGTATCTTCTGCTCGTCTGACAAAGATTGTGCTAGGTGAAAAATTTGAGGAACTTCAGCTATGCCCAAGTTAACTGGTTGTGTTGGTTCTATCAAAACTAAAGATATTTCTTGAAAGTGCTCAGGGAGGATATCAAGAATCTCATATTTTGGTGCCTCTAGAGGGTTTTCACCATCAGATACATCTTTTGTTTTTACTATTTTAGAATCTTACACTGCCACAACATGGTTTTCACCATCAGTTCTATTCTTCTTCTTATTTTTCAATTTGTGACTGAGAAACTTGATATCCTCCTGTGACATGTTCACGTTCCTTGCATTGGTCTAAGAAGGATAAGATTCACAAGCATTAGGTAGAAATCCAACAAGTAGTCATTGGGTAAGTGCATGATAGGATCAGGATCTGAATTCATCCAATCAATTAAGTTAGGGTTTATCAAGGATAATGAATCAGAGTTTGGTGAGGACAACATCGCGTTAGCATTAAAACTATTAATGGACAAGACATGTTCTGTTAGGTCTACTTCTATGGCATTTAGATCTTTAAGAGTTAAACCATCATTGATGGGGTCATTGTTAGTAATATGTGGACCTATCTCTAGTGACTCATCAGTTGAGTTTTCTTCTTCTTCTCTTACCAAAATAGTACTCATTTGCTGTATTATCATAATATCCTCTAGACCTAGTAAAAGACCAGTTTCACCATCAACAATTCTAGGCAATAGTATCTCATCTGACTCTGGAACAACAACAGTATTAGCGGAAGTGTTAGACCTCTCTCCTCTTTGAAATATTGGTGCCACTTTATGACTCACATCTACTTCAATGTCCATGGTAGCATCAGATAGGATATCCCATTCATAATCATGTGAGTATGTTACTTCATCATCTGATCTGTTTAAAAACTCAGCAATAGTTACTTGATGTACTCTATTAGCTATTTATAGATCAAAGTGTGGTAAATCTAGTACATGTGAAACTATGACTAACTGCCCCCAATTAGGATGTGAATCCTCTTGTTGGGGTATGTATTCAATATTTTTTTCTATCAATGGTAGTTCTAGAGTGTCTTCTGTTGTTTCTTCTACCTATTGAATAATAGTTTGTGTTAACAAAGGAATATGAGTTTCTTGTGGTGTCTCAAAGCTTGGTACATATCTTTCTCCTTGATATTTAGGATACTTTGTACCAATATGTAATAATCTCTCATAGTTCCATTGTTCTAGTTCTATTTCTTCTTCTTCATCACTTCTTTCATCAAAGACTGGACCATCTCTTGAAGTAGGGTTTTCAGATTTATAATTGAAACCTAGTCCTATTTTATCTTTGGTATTCCTAAATTCCATGTGTATAGATTCAACAAGTCCCTTTCCTTTGTCTCCTAAAGGTCCTTCTCCTTTATATCCCATTTGTTTTTAGAATATCATATCCTTTACCATACTTTGTTGGGGATATTTCTACATGTTTGACCTCATTTTATTTTGGTTCTCCCTTGTAAAGCTAATCCAAGGTTTCTTTTTCTTCTTTGTCATCCCCTTAAGAGGTAGATTCTTTTACCATACCAGTTACCTTGTGAATTTCTAGCTTTTTAGATGTAGTGGGCATAAAATATGGGGAGGTTTCCCATAGGATATTGGTGACAATGGAAGTTCTGTTAATGATAGGGTCATGTCCAACTTGTATTATCCCATACTAGTTTCTTCAAGTTTTAAGGTCTTTCCAGATCTTTTCATAACCATGTCTTTGGTAGCTTCAGGTGTGGTTTCTTCTGGAACTTCTTTGTTATGAGGGACCATACTATCTGCTTTAACATTGTTGCAAGTATAACTGGCATCTGCAGGAATTGTCACTTCCACCCCATTATGTGGGAATTTGATACATTGGTGGTAAGTAGATGGTACTGCTTGCATTTCATGGATCCAAGGTCTCCCTAATAGTATGGTGTAGGCCAAGAGTAGATCTAGAACTTGACATATCACATTTCTTTCAACGGGTCCTATTCTCATTGGTAGAACAATGAGACCTTTAGAGGATATTTCTTCTTCATCATAAGCTTTGATAGTGATCTTACTTCTTGAATCAATGGTTTGTTCTCAAAGACCCAACATCCTGATTAGATTGAGAGTATAGATGTTCAACCCTGCACCTCCATCTATCAATACATGTCTAACATGGGATTTGTGAATTAGGAATTTAATATGAAGGGGTTGATTATGCGGATGTGTTAATGATTTATCATCTTCTTCTAAAAAAGAGAGGTAATGTGGTGCTAAGATATGATTAACCATTTCTTGGAATTTGTCAACATCAATATTCTTTGGCACATTTGCAGAATGTAGGGCTTGTTCAAGAATTTCCCTATGCACTGAGGAGATTTTAAGTAACTCAAAGATGGAAATTTGAGTAGAGGTTCATTGCAATTGATCCACCAAGTTATAGTTCACCGTGGGAATGGTAACTATTTGTCTTGTTGCCGTCAGTTTAGGAATAGTGGCAATAGGTACCTTGGAAGTTGTTGCTGGTTTTGATGAGGAATTAGGTCCTTTGATTGTGACTTGTGCTTGACTTTGTGTCACTGCATTTTATTGAGAATATGTGTCCTTAAAACCTTTGATAGTGACCACATTAATTGATTTGTATTTAATGTCTAGCATGTTGATCACATTATCATTATTGGAGTAGGTGTAGTTCACTTCATTTCCTTTTCCTTTAGATGCTTCTCCTTTCTCAGAATTAGGGAATGGTTTGTTAAATGCCTTATGGTCTTCATTAGTAGTGTGTCCTTCCACTTTGATCTTGCCTCCTTCAATAAGTTCTTGTATAGCATTTTTAAGTTTAAGACAATTATTAGTCTTATGTCCCTTATTTTTGTGAAAGACACAATAAGAATTTTCATCCCACCATCTTGGTTTGACTTCCGATTCCCATGGTTTTGAATCTGGGATTGTAAGAACTTTGTTTTCCAAGAGTGTCTTTAAAATAGTCTCAAGAGGTTCTCCCAAAGGAGTGAATGTTCTTTGAGGTTTGAAAGTCCATGGTCGACTCTTGTTGTTCTCATTGTTTGCTTTAGGTATTGTGGGTGTTACCTTGGCATCTTTACTTGCTTGCATGCTATTCATCAGATTGAACACTGCTGGTTTAGGATTAGTATTAGACGCGTCTACTACTCCATTGTTAACAACATTCTTTTTTTTTCCACCATTTAGGCTTTTTTTTGGAGTTGGTAGATTTGATATCACTTTGGAGAGCGATTTCTCCCTTTTAACCATGACTTCTTCAATATGGATGGCATTCTTGATCATCCCATCAAAGCTAAGTGAATCTTACATTTTTAATGCATAGTTTAATTTAGGTATCAAGTTATTAACAAAGATTTCCATCGTTTTTTATTTAGGAATATCTCTTGAATACCTTGCAAATATTTTCCTCCACCTTTGTATAAAGTGTGAAAAGGATTCACCGTTTCTTTGTTTTGTGTTACACAGGTCCATCATGGTTACATCGTGTTGTATATTGTAGGAGTAATGTTGGATAAATTGTTGAATTAACTCCTCAAAATATTTCACCTTAGGTGTTAGTTTGGAGAATCACTCCATAGAATTTATGCCTAGGCTTCCCGAAAATAGCCTCATTATGTATGTAGGTTCATGCATGTACTCTATGCTTAAAGCACAAAACTCTCTCACATGGTCATGTGGATCAGTCTCTCTCATATACTTGTCATATTTTGGCCTTACCATGTTGGGAGGAAATGGAACCATGTTGATACTCTTGTCAAAAGGAAATGGACAAATGGATTCCAAAGAGTATTTTTTCTTGGGTTTAGCCTTCTCTTGTTTGAGAGTTGCAAGTTCTTCTTGCATTAAGGTCATTTGTTTGGTGAGAATAGAGATAGGGGTTGATATCTCTTTTTCCTTTAGTTTCTCAACATCGTAATATTTAGGTAATTTCACTCTAATGGATGCTAGATAGGGAAAACATTTCTCTTTGTCCTCACCAATTATCTTTTCCAATGTCCTTTGGAATTTCCTACTTTGTTTGAGTCTGTTGTACTATTCTTTAGGAATTTCTTCATCACTTTTCGATTCAAACAAAAGACATGTGATGTTGACTTCTTCCTCATTACTAGCATTATCCTGATCTCACTGGTTTTTCTCCTGGTTGTATTCTTTGAAGGAATGAGCCTATTCATTCTAATCAGCATCCATTGCTGGTGATTCTATGTCAATTAGAAGATTGCGAGATGTCTCTCCTTTTTGAAAATGTAGCCATTTAGGAGGTATTTCTAATTCGTTAGTAAAATACTTGTTACATCTTGTGTTAACCATGAAGTTGTATCTCAACTATGTCCAACATTTCTCGATAGTCTCAAGTGAGGTCTCAAATCATTCAAGTAAGTGTGTCCAAATTATGAAATTTTGTTTGTGCTTGATGGAGGTAAATGACTCCAGTGTCAAAGAGGTAGAATGCCCTGATAGTGTGCTTGGAATCAATTTGTTTGTGAGAGTGAATAGACCACACATTTTGAGATAGATTGTAAGAGTTCGAAATGACATGCAAGGTAGACTTGGAAATTTTTGAAACAACAACAGAGAGACCAGAAGAAGAAATGGGGTTAGACTAATGAGCTAAAAGGGTATCCAAATAAGATAATTTTCTCTAAGAGGCAACTATGCAAGTGCCCACTGTCCTAGATGCAAGACTCTATATGCGATATTTTGCAAAACTAGATATGAGCCTAAGAATCCTGGATGCAAGATTTCTCCCTAAAAGCGATGTAGGATTGACCAGATGCGAGCTTGAATACTGCATGCGAGTTCAGACAAATAGATGCGAGCCAGGATAGACCAAAAACAAATTTTTTGTTGTTCTATCAATTTGGTGTCTGATTTATCTTGGAGTTTGTGCAAATTTGTCTGAAAGTAGGTTGTTTTTGCGTCTTTCCAGTGAGTGAAAAATATAGTATGTAGCTAGAGGATTGAATTTTGTTGTTTTTGTGAATGATTTATCTTGTTAATGAACTTTCAAACACATCAAGCATTCTTGCATTGTTAGGGGTGAACAAACACATCCTTACGCCCTATTTTCTAAGTAGAGGATGAAAATTCTTGCTTGTAGACTTAGGTACACACTCAAATTCTAATGAGAATATGGCCATCACCAAGCACACAATGGCTCCAATCATGATGCCATATTAGCTGATTGTAAACCCAAGTGAGGGTACAAAATGATGAGTATCTTGGGGCAATTAATTTTTGCCTTGCACACAGATTATCACCCTTTAAGGGATGAATCAGGTAGTTTGACTACAAATTTTGTTGTTTATGATGGGGCAATCCATTTGAAACTGTCTCCCATAGAATTTCACAAGGAAAAATTCAGGTGTATAGCCCTATGAGTACTCAAATATGTGTAGTCTTGCAAGAAAGATTCAAGCAGCTCAACTCTACACATACCCAAGCATGTTCAAGGAATGATGTCAAAATTCCAAGAAGAAAACTGATTCCATCTTCTGAGGCTTTGGCCTACAAGAAAGCAATAATTTATAGTGAGTTGGAAGGGTTGGCGTAAAACCTATCCTCACTTGGGTCATTCCCATGATATTTTTCCCTCAACCAGCATGCCCTCTAATGTTTAATAAGCATACAAAGGATTGGCGAGCTTAGGATTTCAAGATTTCTTATTCTTCAAAAGAAGAAGAGAATACTCTCCTAGTCCATGTCATTTTCTCCCAAAATACTTCAATCACTTTGTTCATTCCCTCAAGCAATTTTAAGCTTGGTTCAGATATTCCTAAATTATGAAAACATAGTACTTGAAAGCAAAGTTTGTTTGTTCTTTGACCATAATTTTTAGTGCTTTTCTTATTCAATTACAATATCCCAAAATTTAGACGATGAAGTTATTTTTCCCACAAAATTTAATGACTTGTGTTGTTCAATTACTTGCCAAAGTGAATTTATATAATGTAACTTGTTCAATTGGTCACACAAAATTTAATGATTTGTTTTTGTTCAATTACTTTCTCAAAGATGAATTAAATGATGTAATGTTGATTTGTTTATTTACTCCAAATCCCTCTCAAGTCCTAAATCAGCTTTTGAGTTTCTGATTTTCCCTGAAGGAAAAGAGCATAATCCTCTGGTTGATTTAAAATGTGATTAGAAAATGTCTTTAGTTTGAAAGAATAAAAAAATAGAAGTCAAGATGGGGGATTGGCCACCTACAAACCACAAGTTAATGGTTCCTTTCCAACTTCTTTAGCAAAAGAGTCTCCGATAATGATCTGCAAATAAGAGTTATGTTGTTTAAAGGACAAAGATAGAAAACATCAAAGATTAATGGTTAGACTTCTCAAACTACGAGTTCAAAAAAACTAGATGCGATCCTAGATTCCCTGACTACAATTTTGTTTCCCATATGCAATAAAATACACCAAAAATGATGAAATGCATACCAGATGTGAGCCTTTACCAAAAGTGATGCAGGATTTCTGGGATGCGATCCTAGATTCTGCGATGTGGTCTCGTATCCTGGATACGAGCCTTGGCGACCAAAAATGACCCTGTTCTGGAAACCTGAGAGGAAAAATTAGTAGAAAATGAATTGAAAATGAGGTAAAATTCAAGATTCAGCCCCACGGTGGGCACCAGAAATGTGTGTGTTATTTTGTGGTTCCTGCAGCTGCAACACAACACTTCAATAAGTCATTGCATTAGTGAAAAATAAAGGTTAGCAAGCTTATCAAACACTAAAATTGACCTATTGCTTCCTATCTAGGAGGAGTATGAAAAATTCTATAATTGCCCTCAGATTATGCATTTGTCAGTGACATATACAATCCTATAATGAAAGATTCAAATGAAAATAATCTACATGCTCAAGAAATATGCGATTTAAGATCTAAAAATGAAGATTATAAAAATGCATAATAATAAAGATAAATAATGCAATATGGGTCTCTAATAATATGAACAACATAACATGAAAGCTACAATGCAATGTAAATTTCTAATAATATGAACACCATAACAATGCTTTTAACAATCCAAAATCAACGGCCCATTGAGCTTAAAACTCATTCTATTTATAGAAGAATTTAGGAGTGAGAGGAGAGATAGGGTCATTAAATGCATGTGTAAGAGCATTAATGAGGGATAGAATTTATGAGGCATGGTGAGGGTATATGCATTAATTATGAATTTATGAGAGCTTTAATGAAGAATGGTGAGGGTGTAAGTCCAAGCTTAAGAAAGTGGACTTTGAGGGAAGGGGAGCTTGAGAATGTGGACTTTTTGAAATGAGTTGAATTTGTAATCAAGAGTTTAGAAATGTGACATCATTAGGAAGTGGGTTAAGATGGGATTAAGATTAGGATTTAGGCTTAGCATGGGTGAAGAGGTTGGGATTAGTTCAAACCCAAGAGTTAAGGTGGCTGAGATAGGTTAGGTTAGGGGTTAAAGGGAATATTAATGAAATGAATTACATAATTAATATATTCATTCAATAATAGGGGAAATTAACTATTTAAGCTTTTGTTTTCTTTTGATAAAATTAGGACTATAGCCAATTAATTAAATTAATTAGGCTAGGGGATTGGCTTTTGCAAGTGATGAGGTGTGATTAGGATTTTATTTAATTCCTTTTAATTAATTTTTCTTAGCCATGTTTTTTATTTATTTTGATAGAATTGGACCGATTTGATTGGCTAAGGCAACTAATGTAATTTATGGATTAAATCACTTAGGAGATTAAATTTAATTTGAATGAATTATGCCAATAATTTGAAGATTTGTTTTGACATAATTGGGGGTATGATCACACTTAGGGTAAATAGAGTCTATGGTTAGAGCAGACCAAATTAGGGTGGTTACAATGAATAGACTTATATTTGAAAAAAGAATGAAATAAATCCTTGCAAACATGAGTTACATCAACAAAAAATCTAATTTCTACTCCTCAACGAAGATATCTTTTAACTATTCATGCATGCAACACTCAAAAAAGGACTAAACCAGCTTTGATACCATGTTAGAAACATTAAAAAAAATGAAAATTTAGGAAAGAATCCGAGAGAGTGGGCAAGAGTAAGACTTTTACCAAATACACAAAGAGAGTGAGAGATATTGCTTCACAAGATCAGACACAAAATTCACCAAAATGCCCCAAGACCAATACAAGAACTCAAGGATTTGGAAAGGGGAAAAAGGAAGAAAAAACCCCTTGTGTATAATATGAATGAGGCACAAATCCTAAAGAATAAGAGAGAAAGAGACCAATAAGCTCATTAAAATAATGAGAGAAAGTTTGAGAATGTGAGGAGAAGTGAGAAAATATAGAAGATTATTGAGCAAGTGTGTAGAGGCATCTCTTAAATAGAGATGAGTGGAGGAGTTTGCATGTAACTCCTATCTTTTATGAATTCCACATTCACATTGAGTGTGTGCCAAATGTGAGATTCCTCTTAAGGAGGAATATCTAATTTCCTTATTAAAGGAATTACAAAAATGTGACATGTCCTCCTACTTGGACTAGAGGAAAAATATAATTTAGGATACCTTGGTTTATGCTTTAATTACATATTTCACCAAGGAAAGATAATTTCTAACAGAGACCTTGGAAAAGATTCCCCATTTTGTGTGAAAGGTCACTATACACATCTAAGGAAATAATGAAAAATTAGTGTGAATCCCAAAACATCTAGGATCATCCATCTTTGATAGTTTGTCTATTGTTTACCATTGATAGTTCAAAAGTTCAGATTAGACTATCTTGATCCCATTATCTCAGCTTCATCAATTTTTATCAGAAACTTTGTCTCATCTAAGGCAAGAGTCAAAATATATATCTTACATCACCAATATCTGAGATCAAGAGAAATCAAAATTTTTTCTTTGAATTACCCTTATCAAAATAGGTACTCAGACTCTCCTTGAGAGGTAATCCATTTTTTTCTTTATATCACTCATTTTAGTTCAAAACCTAGATAACACCATGTCTTTCACACCCTATGGAGGACCTTATACTAGGTCAAAGGAAAGAACCCAACTAGATGATTCCTACATTAACCAGTTTCCCCCATGGATAAAATAACTAGAGTACTACATCACAGAGGAAGAACTCAAAGACGTAAAGAAATATTCTTATTCTATGCAAGTGGTTGATGTTGTTGTGGAAAGAAACCTTGAAATATTTCTAGCTATGTTGGTAAAAAAGGGATTCAAGCTCCCTGCTAAATTCAATGTATCAATGATATGGCCTAAAAACCCACTAGTAGGAAAAAGGACAACTCAAACCTATCAAATGGATTATGAGGTGTCTCAAGTCTTGTCTCTGCCATCATCAATAACCACTACATCAGTATAGACTATGTCTACCCAAACTAGCTCTTCCAATCAAGCTAGTACATCATCCACCGAAAACATGATGGGCTCCCAACTCAGTGCAGATTTTCTTACTAGTTTATGTCAATCATCTACCTCATGTCCTTTCACATTGAGTTCTCAAGCTATATAATCAATTCTCCAAACAAGAAATAACCAATTTACAACTACTTAGATACTGCAGTCTATCCCTACTCGCATTGGACTTAATACTTCCCAATCACATGAATCAATCTATGTAGGTCTGACATTCATTCAACGTCTATCAAAGGCTACAATTTTATTCCAATAGGGATCCCAACAACAGAAGCAAAAGAAACCTTGGACAAATCAGATTCCCCAATAAAAAAATTACACGTTGGGAAATCAATACCAAATCCTGAGGAGATCATATGTCCCAATACAAGGAACTCAAAGGCGAAGCCTTATACCCACCACAACACAAAGATTCAATGTCAGGAATGTTCCCCAATCTACAATAGACATGGTGATACAGCAAGTGTAGAATCTACAAATGCAAATAATGGGCATGCAAAATTAGGGACAAACCAAGTCTTACACAATGGAGGACTTGTACCCATACCCATTTGATCACTCATTGCACATGCCGCCATTTCCCACACATTTCTCAGTGCCTAAATTTGACAAGTACAGAGGAAATAGAAATCATGTAGAGAATATCAGAGAATTCTTTGCTAGCTACATTGAAGTCTCACACGATAAAACCTGTATGCACCCTAAAATGGTCGCCTAGACTTTGGGCCCCATTTCTCAATTTATCAAATCCCTGAATCAATATTTTCAAATATCAACAATATCAATTATATCAATTTCCTTGATCAAATCATAA
>MU225069.1:80994-97364 GCA_018584345.1 Thuja plicata
AGCTGAGAGCAATTTTACAAATCTTGCAACTCCATGCATAGAGAGCTATGGATCAATTTGTGAGGGCTCATTCTTGAGTTTCCTTGCATGTAAGGATTCATAGAAGTGCACTATTTTGTGTGTACAAAACCTACCTAATGCGATTGTTTCCACTGAGTCTTGTCAGACCAACGATGGCATGGTTCTCACACTTACCCCATGGAATTTAGTCTTAGGGGGAATTGGCCAAAAAATTTATCGCTCACTTCCATCATAACATCGAATGCAAGGTTAGTATCAAGGACCTCTATGAAATTAAGAAAAAATATGGTGAATCTTTATTAAATTCTTACAAAGATGGAGAAACACTGTAAACAAATTAACATGTGATATTCCCAAACAAAACCTAATAGTCATGTGTAATGTCCCCTTTTCAGGGCACAATATTTCATGCCTTATAGTTAGCCTTTCATCATGGTCTGGTGGGATAACTGAGGTTTGATAGAGGATTAGAGGGGTATTTGGCCTAGGTGTTTTCAGTTTCAGGCCAATTGGATCAGTTTCCACAGGGTTTACAGGGTGCTTACTATTTATAGTAAGTAGGAAGAACTCAGTGTTCCTAGCATTTCAGTAGTGGACTCGGAGTGTCTCGCCGAGATATTTTTGGAAAGCTATCACACGTCTCCATCCGAGTTTGTTTGGTCCTCCATTTTAATGCCAGAAGATTCCTCACTTTATTTTATTTTGTCACTTTATAACCAACGGTAATATTTATTTAAAAAGTAACTTTAAGTGAGAATATGAAAAGACAGAGAGGGGAAACTGAAGAGTCACAGCCATTACTTTAAAAGAAGGATTGAAGGCTCATTTGAGAGATGCTTAGTTTTTGGATATTATCTTTATCTCTTGGGGATATCAGGAAGCTTTCAATTTTCAAATTCAGCCTTCAGGACAGAAACACTTTTGTCTCAGAGGTGGATTGGACGTAGCCCCAATTTGTCTATGGTGTGGATTTATAGCAGAGTTCACTATTGTATTCATAGGTTATTTATTATTCAATCTTACCACATTTATGTATTTTTGATTGGGATGTTTGTAATTCATGGTTATTGTATTGTTGTTGTATAATACGATACCATTTCTCTAAGAAGTTATTGGAAATATATTTGCTAGTTACTAGAGTATATTCGCTTGTGATTATTGTTGGATTGAATGTTTATTTGCATGTATCTATTTCTATAAATCTGCATATGATTTATTTGAGAAAATCTGAGAGATGGCCAGTTAGGGTCATTACAGTGGTATCAGAGCTGATTTTCCTGCCAGCCTGTGGAGTTTTTTTAGAAACATATACAGAGGGGTTTTTTTTGGTGAGTAAGGGAATCCAAAAATTAGGGTTAGTTGATAAACATTCTTAGTTTCAAGAATGAGAGAAGGGAAGATTGATATTTTCATTAAAATCTTTATTCTCATTTGACGAGTCTGAAAATTTGGTGTGAGAAGCAGTGGAGGATTAATATTTATCAATGCACTAAAGCATAGTTCTGGGCATTGATATTTGTGTGGGCCCATAACTTTCAAGTGCGGCTTTAGAAAATATAATGTGGAAATAATATTTACAGCCATTGGAATTAATATTCCAAATTTTCAGGGGCTATTACATATTCGGAGCCAAAATTATATCAAATTAAAAATTTCAGGAATTGATTTGTTAATGGTTGTAAAGTTAGCGGAGAACAAAACATTAGCCACGACGAATATTTATAAATCAAGCATTCTTATTGGATGAATTCTCTCCACCAAGACATCATATTGCAACCATGTTGAAGAAAGATTGTTCAAAGTGGAATATTGGTAATTTGCGCAGGTTTTTCCAAGAGTCGTGGGATTTCATCCATGAACAAGAAATTGCAGTGAAATATTTTCTACCAGATACATTCCCTCATATGGTGGTTTCTGAAGAATGAAATTGACAATGAAAAGTGGCGTTTGGGCTTCCAAAAAATACTGATACACAATATTGAGTTCTCCCAACTAGAGTGGGAATATTATTACTGCCATTGTAATACCAAGATAAATTGTAGGTTTGAGTATTGTATGTACTACTGGGAAACAGAGGGTAACAGCAGCATCTGGTGTTCGTAGTTCTGAACATTCTTCCTGGCTTGTAAGAGATGTCCCATTGCCATTTCTTAGTGTGTCTTGCATGTTAATAATTATTGGTGGAAGATCATTTTGCACGGAAGAACATTATTATAGAACCTCATTCATTTTTGGTGTGACTGAGGGATGATTGGAATTTAGACAGAAAAAATTTGAATATCTTTGTGCAGTGTGAGAAGCTCAAGGGTGGTTAGCCTATGCCATGACATGCCTATAGAAGGAAGCCGTAAAACACATATATAAATTTGGTTGTGCTTCTAGTAAAACCATTGGGTGAGTTCAAGACGCCCATCAATGAGCATGAATTATCCATAGACATCCAAGAAGAACTAGACTTACATGGTCGGGGAAGAAATAATGTCAAGCAGAGGTGTAGAGAGCTACTAGTATCGCTCGCAACCATCAAACACTTCCAGATTCTTTACCTTTTTTCTATAAGGGCAGGTTCCTATAGGGATTGGGACAACTGCCATTCATGAAGACAAGCCAGACTAAAGTAATTTGAATCCTTATCATTGGTGTGCCGTGTCAAGCATAACTAACAGTTGTTTCATATGACTTATGTTGCTTATTAATTTTTAAAAAGCCACTTGGAGTAACCGAAAGGAATAAACAACACCTCATGCCAAGCAAGAAATCAACAAAGAGAAATCAACAAAGAGGCTGTAGCCATTACGAATTTTATGTGTGAAGTGACTCGCTTAGAGGAAATATTAACAACTGGAAGTTGTTTAATACCAAACAAAGATAAGGAGGAGTCATTAACACGGGATGTTGTCACTACATGTGGTGTCTCTGTATGAGTGGAAGTTGGAGCCTACTCACCGCGGGTGTAGAGCATTGGCACAAGAGCTCTGTAGTCATAGGCATTTCCAAATGAGAAGAAATTATTGCATCAGGGGCTTCAGATAGAGAAGATGCTCAATCAAAAACCAATGATAAATTGGAAGTTGATTATATAAAGAAATAGTGGGGGGTAACGTGAGTCCTTTGAAGCAAGTAGTATATTTGGATAAGTGCACAACATATGTCTCTAACCTAGCAGTGGAGGTAAATGAAGAACACATACGACATTTTTTTAGCGAGTCCAGAGGAGTAAAGGCCATCCGCCTAGTGAGGAATCAAATTTCTAAAATATCTTTTTATAGAATAGTTGTTGGGCTTCTAGTTACTTCTTTGGTGCCATGAGCTCATGTTGGGAGTGATAAATAATTGATGTCTCCAATATCATATCCAAACACGTATGAAGGAAAGGACATTTTTTGGGTATATGTAATACTATAACAGCTTGGCAATGATGTATCAATTAAGGCATTATATATGCAAAACTGAAGTAAACTCAGTTAGCAACATTGAATGCATTTATTTGTGACAAGAATAGTATGTATTTTACTATATTTCTTTTCAATCCAGCAAGCTACATAGTCAAAACAAGAATACAGATTTACTTATAAAACAGAGGGAGTCTACGAGTGTTTGACCAAAACTACTCAGAGTTTGTATTAATTTCAGTATGTTACATCCATACAAGTGTTGATCAAATGCCTATAACCAAGTATGGTGTTGTGTAATGAAATTTGGATTTCACAAAAGTGAAGACCATTACAGATTTATCAAGAAACAAAAATGCAAAGATTGTAATTGAGTGGGTGTAATATTGTTTCCTATAAATTTTAAGTATATAGCTATGGGAAAGATGCATGGTTTGGAAAAGGTCCTGAAGGATCTTGCTAAGGTACAACAAAAGTTAGCCCAGATTTCACAACCGGATAAAAGGACTAAAATTCTCAGCATATATGATGAGTACAACACTCTTCCTCCATAGGTTCAAAGAGATTTAACCTTCTCTAACTTCTTGGACTTCCATCCAAAGCTTCAACACAAAACTTTAATGGAAAGGAAGCAGTGCCAAGATTTGGCTCGAGATCAACTTGCACAAGATAGGTGCAGAAATTTGTATGAAGAGTTTCCAACTATCATTACTCAACCTATAAGAAAATTAAAAACTAAGTCAGTTGTTGAAGAAAATCCTTATGAGGTTGACATTGAAGCATGAGATTGCAAAATAAATATTGAACCCATGCATGAAGGAGAGGCTAAAGAAGAGGCAACAAATATATAGGTTATAGAATATGAGGAATCATGTGATTTCTATAGCAGCGCATTGCATATGCATAATGCTGATTTGGATGACCCATTAGATAATGCATCCCAAAATGACAATGAGGAGAAGCATGCCTTGAAGGGCCACTTGAAAGTAAATAACGATGTTATTACTGCATCCCTTATTCACCATGATAGTACTCATCAGATTATTGAGGCTCTTTACAGGAAAGCTCAGAGAGAGAGAAATGACAAGGTGATATAAGGATTGGATCCTATGTTGTAGATTTACAGGAGGTCAAAACAACATTTGAGGTTTCAAAATCAGAATATCTATGCTTACTGTCAGATCGTGACTACCTGTTACAGGTTGCAGAAAAATATACTGGCCAGTTGAGGAAAGAGGATGTTGAGGTTAATAATTTTAACATAGAGCTTAATATTTCTTAGGAAACTTTGGAGCACACACATCTTTCTCTTAAGGAAGAAAGAAATCAGATTGTTTCCTCCAGTTAGTTCTGGGAATAGGACGACAGGGAAAGGTCCAAATTCTTTTAGGAGGTGATTTAGGAACTTGATAGCATACAACAGACCTATGACTTGGATAGTTGCCCAAAACATCTTTGGATCATCTAGAGTTTCTTAATGAGTTGGATAACCTTTAGGCAATCGACAATTTCTTGTTTGAGATGGATGTTGATTTGATATTTGATAAAGCTTTCTTCAAACTAGATGACGAAGGTATTTCCTATCCCCATGATGAGGATGAG
This sequence comes from Thuja plicata, assembly GCA_018584345.1. Taxonomy (NCBI): domain Eukaryota; kingdom Viridiplantae; phylum Streptophyta; class Pinopsida; order Cupressales; family Cupressaceae; genus Thuja; species Thuja plicata. The sequence continues at coordinate 86,010 of MU225069.1, forward strand.
GTTGATTATAGAATTTGGGACCCAGGGTAAGCTATTAGAGGTGAATCTTGGTCACCAGGTTGGAGTAGCGGGATGAGCTCAATTGTTGTACAGTGTGGTTCTTACACCAGCAGTCCAGGATGGGCAGTTATGGCTTGTGGCATGATGAGTGATGTTCCTTTTCATGCACTACCTCTCGTTGATGGTGAGGTGTCTCATTTTTCATTCAACCCACCTATGGGGAGATTTATTTCCCAATTATTGCAGAGGTGTGGGTTGAGTGATTGGTTTGGTATGCTTCCTCACTTATAGATGGAAGCCTCATCCATTAGTTTGCGTATCTTGCCTCTTTAGTATAGTTTACAATTCAGGTGATATATTAGAGGGGCAGTGTTATGGTAGTTGGACCTTTTTGGGGATTCACTCGATAGGGGCATCATGCCTTAGGATTTTTTAGCCAGCTGGGGAGATGGATGGCCCTTTTTTTTGTGGGATCCAGGAGGAACATTCTTGTAGTTGGTACTGAGTCATGGAGCTGATTGGTATGAGGTTAGGATTCCCCCTTCATATGACCTTAGTGGTGCTTTTAGTTGGAGTGAGGTTCTCAATTGGATTGAGGATTTTCTCACAGATGATGGCAGTACAGAGCAGGTTGATTCAACTAACTAGGCACTTGGGGTGGTTTGGGATCCTGGTATTTGTATGACTGATGCATTTCTATTTTGGGTGAGTATTGAGAGGCTTCACCTCACGGGTCACAATTTTGTCAGAATAGTACAACAGTCAAGTGGGGTAGTCTCCTTGAGTTTGATATGGGACCCAAGTATTATTCCCACAACATATAGATACTGATTGCTTGAGGGAAAGAAATCTCCAGGAAGGAATAATTTGTAAAGTCCCCTTTTTGGGGCACATTCTTTCATGCCTTATATTTAGCCTTTCATCATGGTCCGGTGGGCTAACCGAGGTTTGGCAGAGGATCAGAGGGGTGTTTGGCCTAGGTGTTTTTAGTTTTAGGCCAATTGGATCAGTTTCCATAGGGTTTCTAGGATGCTTACTATTTATAGTAAGTAGGAAGAACTCAGTGTTCCTGGCATTTAAGTAGTGGACTCGGAGTGTCTCGTTGAGAGCTTTCTGGAAAGCTATCACACATCTCCATCCAAGTTTGTTTGGTCCTCCATTTTAATGCTAGAAGATTCTTCACTTTATTTTATTTTTTCACTTTATAACCAATGGTTATATTTATTTAAAAAGTGAGTTTAAGTGAGAATATGAAAAGACAGAGAGGGAAACTGAAGAGTCACAGCCATTTCTTTAAAAGAAGGATTGAAGGCTCATTTGAGATAAGCTTAGTTTTTGGATATTATCTTTATCTCTTGAGGATATCAGGAAGCTTTCAAATTTCAAATTCAGCCTTCAGGATGAAAACCCTTTTGGCTCAAAGGTGCATTGGACGTAGCCCTAGTTCGTCTACGGTGCGGATTCACAGCAGAGTTTGCCATTGCATTCACAGGTTCTTTATTATTCAATCTTACTACATTTATGTATTTCAGATTGGGATGTTTGTAATTCATAGTTATTGTATTGTTGTTGTATAATACGATACCATTTCTCTGAGAATTTATTGGAAATATATTTACTGGTTACTAGAGTATATTCGTTGGTTATTATTGTTGGATCGAATGTTTATTTGCATGTATCTATTTCTATAAATCTGCATATGATTTATTTTAGAAAATATGAGAGATGGCCAGTTAGGTTCATTACATCATGTTCATTGACAATCTGATCCCAAGCATGTCATCCATGAAAGAGATCCAACTCCAAATTTCAAGCAACTTATAGAGTGAGGAGTTTGATGTGAGAAAAACTTGGTCAAGAGAGGAATCCTTTCAGATCCTACCCAAATGAACACACACAAAAATGCAACGTATTGGTGCTCAAATCAATAGATTGGATTTCCTATGGACTTTCCAATCCAATATGTTTGGAAACCCAAGTGATTTGGCCAACTAACAAGGTTTTAACCAAGACAAGGTTGAACCTTCTACAATTTTGGCTATGTAGAACCAAGATGGTAGGCCTATACCCCAGATTTATCCTTCAAATATCAAGGCTTTTTATAGCACATAAAGAATACATCAAACTTTATTCTCTCAAAATATGGCAAGGTACTTGAAATAAATCTTAACTGAAAGAAGTATGTCATAAAATGCTAACTAAACTATTTTAATTTATTAAGAAAATGTTTTTAGATATGAATGTGAATTGAATAGGAAAGATGGATATAATATCACAAAACTATGAACAATGAACTAAATAACCATAATCCAATATGCATATAGACCAGTACCTTTTTCTATCATGGGCAATAGAGTCAAAATCATCCCAATCCTATGTATAACCTTAGTTACAGTTTACAAGAAACATATCACTTCAAAGGTGTTATGAAATTAGCATAAAACCTTAGATAAATTCAAAGTTATCTTAATTGTATATTACTTTTCAAATAACAGACCGATTGGTTGTGGACACAATCAATTGAATTCAACCATGCAAGATGAAAAGACCAATTGACAATAAAATCTATGAATTTAATCAGGAATATGCAACATCAAACTATCACTTTGAAGAAAATATATAGGTTTTATGCAAGGGACTAATTTAAAATGATAATGAAACAATTCCCACAGATGAAAGAAAAAGGGCACTTATCTTTATTGATTGTGGTAAAATGTTACATTTAGTTCCATGTTACAGTTTTTGATCAAAACTATATAATCTGCCTATAATTATCATGATAATACCCCCCTATGTATTGATCTTGGTATCCTTAATTATATCAAGTCAAAAGGATGCGAATAAGATTAAGATCAATATGTCTGTTCATAACTAATACCTAATCCTAGGATCAACAACTGAACATTAGCAAGAAAAAATTAAGGAGTAATTAACATCGTTATCTAAACAATCAATTATCAACCAATTAGGTTTCATGATAATAATTGTATCAATAAATCCTTTGTAGTTTGTCTCCAATAATATTTATTCTTCATGTGATTATTATGGTGCTTCGACCATACTTTCACCCATATATTTCTACTTCTGATAATGGATATATTTCCTAGAAAATTGAATAACTTCATCATTTTGAACAGGCACGTCAACATTGTTGACCATCTTCTGTTATAATAATTCCTCACAATGTGTTTGCATGTCTTTATCTTCCTTAGTATCTCCTGAAGATCAAATTGTTTTATCATTGAGCACATCCATAATTGCCACCCTCAAAACCCAGCATGAAGATGTTGACATATCAAATAATAAACCAAACCCTAAGAGAAATAAAAATAGTATTAAAGTATAAAACAACAAAAGGAAATCCCATTCATCACTGCCACTTTGGAACTCTGTCTTTTTCACTGTCGAAGACATGTATCAAGATTGTGTAATTCCTTGAAGAGTAAAATTAGTGCATCTCCACTTTGAGGCATTATGATTGTTGCTGATTTTTTATGTTCTTTGCCAGATGAACATGTTACTTTAGAGTTTGTGGGTCTAGGACGCGCCAATGTCGTGTGTTCCCTTAAAGGTTAAAAATCTTCATCTTTGGATTTAAGCAATAGTGCTATCCATAGTCCTATCTGAGTCTTAATCATGCGTCACCCTTTCTTACAACTTGGAATTCAGTGGGACCGAGATACGCGTCAACATCATGCATTGCCTTGAAGCTTAATTATCTTCATCTTGTTGATTGAGGGATAATGCCAGCCATCGATCAAAATCTGACTTTTTCATCATTTTTACTACCTCCAACCTTGGTGGGTTCGGGACAAGCGTCAACATGGTGTGTTCCCTTAAAGGTTAAAGATATGCATCTCTAGATTTGATTCATTATGCCAACCATCGATACCCATCAAACTTAACCACCAATTAACCTTTGAACTTCTACTAACAGTCGATCACCTTTTGATCTTGATTAAAAAAACAATGTTGATTAGACCCATGTGTTGAAAGATTAGAGCTATAGTAACCTATAATTTAACACGCTTCAAAAATGATGTGTAATCCTCACCAGTCTATTCAAAGAAATAAAAACTGCCAACTGTATCCTTGTTGTCTCATTGCTCAGAATGTCTGCCGTCCCAGGACACACATTGTTTAGGCATGTTCCCTTAAAGACTAAATAGCTTGCATCTTTGCCTTGAGGAATTGCGCCCACTATCGTTCATCATCAAAATTTACCCACTGTTCAACCTTCATTGCTTCTCATAACCTTAGTGGGGTCGAGACACATGGTGATCAGGTGTGATGCCTTAATGGATAGATAACGTGCATCTTTTGTTTGAGGAAACATGCCGACCATTGAATGAATCTGGACCTGCTCATTGATTAAACTAAATTTGACCCCACCTAACTAAGATCTTATCTGACACATCTTAGTTGGGCATGATGCCTTTAAGGTTAAAATATATGCATCTTTCTGGTTGAGGGATAACGCCAACCATCGATCTCCATTTGAAGATTAGTCATTAAACAGATCTACATAAAGGTATATAGTAATCCAATAAAATTTGAAAACATATATAATGGCTAGTTTATGAATTCAAATATGAATATGAAGGCCGAGAAACATAAGAATAATATGATATATATAATAGAAATAGACATAAGAGATAAATAAAAGCATAGATAAGTACGTAAAATATCAAAGCATAAATCCCAATAATGAATATAAGGAATACTTCCCTGAACTATTTTCATGTGCAAATTTGATCTACAAATTTAGGTCCCACCATAATGGATAAGGCCAAATGGTGGAGTAAGAACAAGAATGTCACCAGTGATGGTTTTATTGACGCCAAAATAGTCAATTATGCTCAACACAAGGTTACATTATAAGGAGCACCCACGATGAATCAAAAACCCATGGTACACACTCAATAGACAAATACTCAGATTCAAACACCCACTACTCAAGCAACAACTATTTCCAACAACCAACCCAATGTACAACACCCACAAAGGTTTTCTTTTCCTAAACGGAACTACACACCATTAAGAGAGTCGATAGAGTCAGCACTAAAAAAGTTAATTCAAACCAATAGTATTACTCTACTAGAAATTAGAGAGTATGAACATGGTGTTTATAAACCCAAGTGGTGGAATGATAATGACTTTTTTTAGTATCATTAGGTAAAAGGACACAAGACATCCAAATTCTATCAATTGACAAATGTCATACAAGACCTAATCAACCAAGGGATAATTGATGTCACAAATACCCAGTCTAAGGGTATAAGTGATCACACTATATTCAATGATATGTTTCATGATCATAATAAAGGGAAAGCCTTCACATCTGGTGGACAGTCTAAGTAAGTTAACTATACCTATGCCAACTTTGGTAGCACAATTAATTGCATAAATCCTTCAGATAGCCAAGTTTCTACGATTACTACCAGAGATACCAATGCCAAATGCGTTGTCACAGCATAATGTTCCATGGTTGTTTTGCAAAGAATGCCTTCCACCTCAGCTACCCAGCTAATCCCATAATAACTTCCAATCCAAAAACCATTCTGGTAGATCAGCTAAAGCGCACACCTGCCCAAATCTCCATGTTCAACCTATTACGCATATCCCCATAGCATAAGCAAGCTCTAGATCAAGCCCTTCAAAATGTAGCAGTCCCATGGGACATAACTCTAGAGAATTTCCAAACCATGGTCAATTACATTATTTCTGAAAAACACACTACATTTATAGACCATGATGTGCCACCACGCAAGCCTCTACACAATGATTCCCTACATCTTCTTATCCAAGTGCATAAACATACAATCTGAAGAGTCCTCATTAATGGTGGGGTTGGGTTATTTACATATGTACTCTTAAAGTGATAAAAACCTTGTGTTATTCAGAATCTAGCATTGATATCACCATGAGGATAAATATCAATGCATATGACAAGGAAGATAGATCATCAAAAGGTATCCTCATTCTATCGATCGGGATAGGGCCAGACATAAAGAACAGCCCATTTCAAATTATTGACCTTGAATTGGGATATAACATATTTATCAAAAGGTTGTGGATACATGAAATACAAGTTATCCCTTCAACGTATCACCAGTGCATCAAATTTCCATTCCAAGGAGCATAGATAATAATTGAGGGAGATTCCAAACCCTTCCAATACTACAAAACCACAAGAGGCAGTACAGATAATCAAGTGCCTTCAAATTAGGAAGCAAGCATTCCTTCCACCTCTGATTCTATTCCTAAAGACTTACCAAGAAAGGTGGGTAAGATATCAATCAAAGAAAAAGGGTGTGGTGATTACAACTATGAGGAAGCCTTTACCATAACTAACATGCCTCAAACTCCCAAATCATATGGAATGCCTCAGCTAGTAGAAACAAATGAAACTCTAGAACCAACATTATTCAAGTGTCCACCAACCACATTTTTGAAATAGGGAGACATAGCTGAAGAAAACCCCTTTGATCTGGACATACACACTTAGTTGTATAAATATTCTCAAGAGGCACATCAAGCACAGATACCTTTGTTACAATATGGAGCTGGCTATACTATGCTGCAAAAATATGGATATGATGGTAAGACTGATCTAGGCAAAAGACAATAAGGATTAATAGAATTGTCTTTACTGCCAACCCAAAAAAATAAAAGAGGGCTAGGCTATGGTCAAAATAGAAACAGTTCAACCATCATAGATATACCAGTAGACCAACAATAGATTGCATAATTAAACCAGGGGAAAATCTAGAAGATACCCTAATCAACATTATACTCTAGCGATTATTGTCATCGGAAGTAGAAACCTCTAATTCCCAATTGAACCTTAATCAAACTATCCAGGACAATACAGAAAGTGAGACATCTAAAAACCATTCTAGCATGATACATTCCCACAAGTATGAGTGGTTATCCCTCCATAAATCTAAGGCACACATCTCTAAAAATTCCCCTCAATCTATTAGTACCATACACCTCGATGAAATGTTTCACAAAATGAACATAGAATATCAACCTTGTATCGATAAACATGTCAATGTCAATTCCTTAGGTGGTGCATCTACATCCAATTCTGATTTTTTTGGAACTATCCCTGAGGTTTCATTCACCCAAAATGAGTCATCCTCCTATACGGACCTTTGTCTAGTCTATCCTGAGCTAATAGAATGGGATCAACAATGACAACCTGACATAGATTATTTTGAGAATGATGAAGCCATTGCAGAACTCATGGGGTTTTGAGAAGGCATTCCATCATGAGAAAAAAAAGGATGCTTCTCCTTTAACCTGGAAAGATTGACATACTTTGGGGAGGAGGCTCCTCTTTCCAATCGCAAAAGGAAAATTAAAAACAAAAAAGAACAATCAGTAAGTGAAGAAAAGAACAGTCAGTAAGTGAAAATTGAAGATGCTTTCTAAACATAAAAAAGAAAAGATAAAGGACGTATCTTTTGGTGAAAACCTCTCTAAGGCACCAGAGGATGGAAAGCTAAAACTCCTCCCCTTAACAGAAGAAAATTAGGTGTTACTAGCAGAAGAAATAAAGGAAGTCAATCTAGGGGATGAAAAGAACCCTAAAAATATCTATTTGGATAAATTACTTACATCTAAGGAAAGAGAACAGTTCATTAGTCTCTTCAAAGAAATAAAAATCAACTTCACATGGTCTTATGTAGACATACCAAGTTTGGATCCATAGCTTGTGCTACATCATCTGCCACAATTACCAAATGAAAAACCAGTTGAAAATAAATTAAGAAAGATGCATCCACACATTGCTTTACTTGACAAAACAGAATTGAAGAAAATCTTGTGTGCTAAAAATGTGTCACACTTCTATGAATCATTTTATCCAAGATTTCTCAAGAATGAGATCTTGAATGGTGACTCATAGCTCTCTATTCATGCAGTGCAAGGGTTTGTAATGCAGGCCCTCATATTGACCTAGTTTGTGCCCATGCAAGTACACCATAAAATGAGAGATTCAAAGAGGAAAAGCAAGAGTGCTAGTCTATATGATCATCAGGTATGTATGAAAATGAAAGTTATTCTATATGATAACAATCCATGATTATTCTATGAAAGGAAATACAAATGAAAAATTAATCTATGAAAGGAAACATGAATCTAATCTTGTTAGTAATAACTGAGAGGGGGGGTGAATCAGTGGCCTCAAAAATTTATCCTTTAATCAATAACCACCAATCAAATGAATCTCTGATTATTAATTCCCTACAAGATGTATGCCGTGAAATACTAATAATGATTTAATTGTCTCTCAGTTTTCCTTTTCTATCCTTATTCTCCTTGATTACCAATAAGTAGTAAAACTATTTACCGACACTCAGTAAATATGCAGAGTATACCAATCAATCTAGAAATGCATATGTGAAATGTAAAATAGTAAAGTAATATATCATACACACATAACACATGGATATTAACGTGGAAACCTTGTTAAGGGAAAAAACCACTGGGACCGGTACCCTAAATTTTCACTCTTCTGAAGTGAGCCCTGTTAGGAGCCAACCCTGTTAAAGGTTACATACACACTGTTAGGTGTGACCTTGTTAGAGGGTTTTATACATAGAGTTTTTTACTTAGTATCAGGCATCTATTTGCTACCATCCTTGAATTAGCCTCCTTCTTAGACTGTCAATAGGCTTTAGGCAAATCTTGCTACCATCCTTGAATCAACCTTCTTCTTAGACTGTCAATAGGTATTTATAAAGTCCAATGCTACTTTCATGAATCAACCTTTTTGGAACTCCTTGGGATGTACCTCAATATATAGAAGATTGTTTAAGTCTTGCTCTGTTAAGAGACTTGATGCTTCAATGGTTAAGCTGAAACACAATGACATGTTTCTAATGCAACTTGAATTGCAAATTTTTAGATCTATTTAAGTGCATTACCTCTCTGATCACTGTATCAATTCAATTCTTTATGTTCCACACTTTCTGCTATATGATGTTGTGCTTCACTGTTCATCGGTGTCTGTAGAATTCTTTATCTCTCCTTTAGCGTGATTGATCAGGACTGTATGAAGTTATCCTTCATCAGTTTCTCTTTAGCATCCTCTTCTTATTCACTCCCCTTCATGTGATTTGGAAATGAATTAATCTTGTCTCTTATATAGACATGATATTCACCATTTCTTGATTCTTGATTTTTGATTCTTGGCATGAAAAATAATCCAACCTATCTAATTTAAAGCATAACTCTTGATTTAACTCATAGTTATCTTTATGCAAACTTTACAAATCTTCTTTAAATCAATCACTTAACTTTGGTCAAATAAAATAATGAAAACAACCAGTTAAGTCTATCTTTAGCTCTTGCCAATTAGATATTCTGTCATTTTCTGAACTCTCTGTTCTGTCGATCAACTTTGCAGTTAGTCCTCAGTGACAACTACTAGTTCCATTGGTGTGACTCCAGTCAGCTTCGGGATCTCCATCCGTCAGGCATCATTGGATTTTACTCATTGGACAACTCTATTCTCAACTTGTCGGCTCATCGGGTATCACTGTGACTTTGGTTCTTTTCCTTTACCGATGGTATGCACTCTGTCAGTGTTACCTGTCACTTAGTGAATTCTTGAATTTTACGCATTGCTGAAAGCATAATCTTTGTTCCATTGATTCTCTGAAGTCTTTGGCATTATATACATTACCATACATATGATATCAATTTTACATCAATGACAATACAAACCATTAACTTATTCAATGTCTTGCATTATCTTCAACTTAACATTATCAAACATTCAATTAGTTATATGTCATCAATCTCTCCCTTTGGCATTGATGGAAACAAACTTATATTATCACACTATACTATTTCTAATACAATATGAAATACAATTGTTGAGATTTATCAAACTACCAATCTTTGTTTGATAACCGATAAAAATGTCTGACCTCCGGTAAGCTTTTTGTTAGCTTAGGTTTGATTCTTGCAGCTTTCTGTGTTTTTTTGTTCTAATGTGTTGCATCCTTTCCTTGTGTCAATATCTCTCTTTTGACTGTTCTTCTTCTTTGATGTCTCTGTCTCTTGTCAGCAACTCTCCCTTTGTACTAAATCCTTTATACAAACTCTCTCCCTATGGATATAATCTCTCCCTGTTGGAGTAATCTGATAATGGATAATCTTTCTTCTTTTTTTGAAGACTGATAATATGGAAACTTTCTCTCCCTTTGACAACAATGCCAAAAAAACATCTCATAGATAAATGACATTAATTTCAAGTGATCTTTTCTCTCCATCCATAATATATTCCTTGAATTTCCCTTATCCATCAGCAATACAATAATATATTTGGTGCTCAGTTCTAATATATACCTTTATGTATATAGATGTAGCTTTGAAGTTCATCTTTTTGCTTGCATTAACATGAATGATATTATGATAATATATAGGCTGATACAACCTTCAGTCTTTTACTGACTAGTAGACAAGGGTTTGACCCCTAGTCTCTTTCTCAGGTACTCAAATGTATCCTTGGGCAATGGCTTGGTGAAGATATCAGCTGATTGTTCTTTTGATTGCACATACTCAAGTATCACCTCTTTTTTTGAACTTGTTCTCTTAAATAATGATACTTGATTGCAATGTGTTTAGTCTTGGAATGCATGACTGGATTCTTGGAAATGTTTATTGCACTGGTATTATCATAATAGATAATCACTGGTTCTGAGATCTTCATATGCATACCTTCCAACAACTATTTGATCCATGCAATATTTGAGCAGTTTGCAGCAGCAGCAACATATTTTTCTTCTACAGTAGACTGAGAGATACATCCTTTCTTCTTGCTAATCCATGTGACAAGTCTGTCACCCATAAAGAATTCTCCTCTAGTTGTGCTCTTCCAGTCATCAAGATTTCTAGCCCAATCAGCATCGGTAAACACCTTTAGTTCAAATTTTCTTTCTCTTCTATACCATAAGCCAAATTCTTCAGTATTCTTTAGATATCTTAAAATTCTTTTTACAATAGTCATATGTGATTCCCTGGGGTTAGCAAAAAATCTAGCAACAATTCCTACTGCATGTGCAATATCTGGTCTAGTGCGTACAACATACATGAGTTTTCTAATCATTGATCTATACAAATTTTGATTTACCTTTGTTGTCTTGTCTTCCTTTGTTAACTTACATCCAGTAGCCATTGGTGTTCTAACTAGTTTGGAATCTTCCATCTTCAATATTTTCAGGACCTCTTTGATGTATTTGGACTGTGTAATGAAAATACCTTCACTTTGTTGAATGATCTGTAGACCAAGAAAGAACTCGATCTCTCCAAACATAGACATCTCAAATTATTTTCTCA
>MU225069.1:97683-127280 GCA_018584345.1 Thuja plicata
ATTTGATATACTTTGAATCCTTTGTATGCAGCATAAGCAAGTAGTATTCTTACTCCTTCTAGCCTAGCAACAGGTGCAAAGGTCTCTCCATAGTCTATACCTTCTTCTTGTGCATACCCCTTGCATATTAGTCTTGCGTTGTTCCTTGTGACTTCTCCATTCTTGTTTAGTTTATTCTTGAATATCCATTTTGTACCGATGACATTCTTGTCATCTGGTCTTGGCACAAGTGACCATGTTTTTTTATTCTCAATCTATTCAATCTCATCATTCATAGCACTTATCCATTCTTCATTATGTAGTGCAGCATTGACAGATTTTGGCTCAAACTCACAAATTAAACAATTTGAGTTTAAAGACTTACTCCTTGTTCTTGTACCAGCTTTCTTATCTCCTATGATCTAGATCTTTGGATGGTTCCTTCTTACATATATTGTAAGTACATTTATAGCTCTTTTTGTATCAACTTGATCATTATTTTTATCTCCATTCTGTTCTTCATTACCTTGCACATTATCTTGATTATTATCTTGACCATTGGTAACAGCAGTCTGACTGTCAGTTGCAACATTCTGTTATTCTGGGATTAAGCACTATTGCTCGGGCAAAGTGTTGGGTTCTTCACAATATAAAAACTTGTTGTAGTCCTCTAGTTCTTTTGTGCTTTCAAGCTCATTCTTTTCTACAAATTCATCAATCTTTACATTTTCACTTTCAACTATTTTGTTAGAGGCCTTGATAAGACATGAAAATCTTTGCTTTTGGTAGAATACCCCAAAAAAATACCTTCATCACTTTTGGCATCAAGCTTTCCATTTCTATCATCCTTTAAGACATAACATTGACTACCAAAGATCTTGAGGTAACTTATATTGGGTGTTTTACCATACCATAGCTCATAAGGTGTCTTCTTTGTGTCCTTCTTTAATTGTACTCTATTAAATGTATAGACAACAGTGCTGACAGCTTCCCTCCAGAAGATTTGGGTGATATCTTTCTCTATCATCAGTGTTCTTGCACAATCAACTATTGATCTGTTCCTTCTCTCAGCAATCCCATTTTGTTGTGGTGTTCTTGGTGCAGAAACCTATATTTTTATACCATGCTCATTACAGAAATTAGTGAATTCATCTGATATAAATTCTCCTCCTCTATATGATCTCAAACATTTCAAATCCTTACCATTTTGTTTTTCTACCATAGCCTTATACCATTTAAGCATCTTGAATGCTTCAGATTTATCTTTTAGAAATATAACTATCATCATTCTAGAGTAATCATCAACAAAGAGAATAAAATATCTATCTCCATAATAGCTATTTATCCTCATAGGTCCACATAAATCAGTATAGACTAATTCTAGAATATCATCAGATGTATGGGTTTTACTTTTGAAACTTGACTTTGACATTTCACCTTTTTGACAATTTTTGCACATGATGTTGTCTAGCTTTGTCATTGTCAGTAAGCCTCTTACATTTCTTCTTCTGCTTATCTTTATCATGTTGTCAAAATTCATATGACACAATCTTTTGTACCACAACCATATGTCTTTGTTTCTAGTCATTAAGCAAGTGGTGTTAGTATCATTCAGATAGAATAAGTTACCTTTAGTCTATTCACCGGTACCAATCAGTTTTCTTGATTCATTGAAGATCTTTGTCTTCTTGTTTTCAAATGCTACTCTGTGACCTGAATTATTCAGCTGAGAAACACTCAACAAATTATAATTCAATCCTTTTACCCATTAAGCATTTTCAGATTTAATCAGGCTATTCAACATTATAGTTCCTTTACCTTCAACCGGACAAGGTGTATCATTACCCATTCTTACTGTACCACCATTGTAATACTCAAAAGTGTTAAACTTTTCTTTGTCACCGGTCATGTAGTGAGTGCAGCCACTATCTATAATCTAGATGTCATTTTTTCTAACCTTAGATATGAATGCATTTTCTACATACCTTTCATCTTCATCTAAATCATCCTTCATAGCTACAAATACCATCTCAATGTCTTCATTAGATTCAGTGTCAGTATCATCATCTTTGCAAGCAGCTAGGTAGCTATGCTTCTTTCCTTTATCCTTGTAGTCTTGGGTATCTCTTCTTTCTGATTTTCGGTAACCTCTGTAATCTTTGTTATCACCTCTGTCAGATTTCTTCTCAAAAGGTGTGTCATTACTTTTGTCCTCTTTTCTTCTGTTAAGACATCTTGCAGCAAAGTGTCCAATCTCTTTACAATTAAAGCATACATGTGGTAACTTGTCTTTGTATTTACCTTTGCCTCTCTGCACTCTTCTAGCCATAAGTGCTTCTATTTCATCTAGATCTTCTTCTTCACTTTCACTTTCACTATCTTTTCTAGATGAGTATCTATGACTGGATTTACTTATTTTCATAGAAGATTTAAATGCATACTCTAAGTTTGGAAAGACACTATTGTCAAAGTTATTCATTTCAAATGAAATCAATCTACCGATAAAACTATCAAGAGTAACTGTGTTGTTTTCTATTGCTCTCATTTCGTGAATAGAAGAAACTCTAATAGCATATACAGGAAATAAGGTTCTTAGGATTTTACTTACCACTATCTACCCTTCAAGTGTACCTCCAACACCTCATATAGAATTGACTACTTCTTTCATTCTTGTGATGTACTGTGTGATGTTTTCTCCTTCTTTCATTCTGAAATCATCAAATTTTCCTCTAAGGCTTTCTTCCTTGGCTCTCAGAATATTTATATCACCTCCATGTACAAGCTTCAGTTTGTCCTACATTTTCTTTGCAGTTTTACAATCCTTGACATCTTCAAACTTAGCATCGGAGAGTGAGGAAGAAATCTCTATAACCATACAGTTATGCTCATGCTTCTCTCTCAATTGATCTACTGTCAAAGCTCCTGTAGGCAACACATATTCAGTATCTAGGAATTGATTAACATCATTACCAATACCTGATAAGTGGAGTCTTATCCTTCTTTGCCAAGAAGCAAAGTATTCTTTGTTCAACTTGGGCACATCTCATCTATTCATCTTGTGATCCTGACTTAGGTCTTGAAACCTTCCTTCTAAGCACACAAGTTCTGATACCAATTATTAGTACTAACTAAGAGGGGGGGTGAATCAGTGGCTTCAAAAATTTATCCTTTAATCAATAACCACCAATCAAATGAATATCAGATTATTATGTCCCTACAAGATATATGCCATGAAATACTAATAATGATTTAACTATCTGTCAGTTTTCCTTTTCTATCCTTATTCTACTTGATTACCGATAAGCAGTAAAACTATTTACTGACACTCAGTAAATATGTAGAGTATACCAATCAATCCAGAAATGCATATGTTAAATGTAAAATAGTAAAGTAATAAACCATACACACATAACACATAGATTTTAACATGGAAACCTTGCTAAGGGAAAAAAAAACCACTAGGACCGGTACCCCAAATTTTCACTCTTCTAAAGTGAGCCCTGTTAGGATCCAACCTTGTTAAAGGTTACAAACACACTGTTAGGTGTGACCTTGTTAGAGGATTTTATACATAGAGGTTGTCACTTAGTATCGAGCATCTATTTGCTACCATCCTTGAATCAGCCTCCTTCTTAGACTGTTAATAGGCTTTAGGAAAATATTGCTACCATCCTTGAATCAGCCTTCTTCTTAGATTGTCAATAGGTATCTGGCAAGTCCAATGCTACTTTTATGAATCAACCTTTTTGGCACTCCTTGGGATGTACCTCAATATATAGAAGACTGTTAAGTCCTTCTCTGTTAAGAGACTTGATGCTTCAATGGTTAAGTTAAAACACAATTACATGTTTCTAATGCAACTTGAATTGCAGATTTTCAGATCTATTTAATTACATTACCTCTCTGATCAATGTATCAATTCAATTCTTTTTCTCCACACTTTCTACTTTGTAATATTGTGCTTCACTGTTCGTCGGTGTCTGCAGAATTCTTTAGCTCTCCTTCAGCTTGATTGATCAAGACTGTATGAATTTATCCTTCATCAGTTTCTCTTCAACATCCTCTTCTTATTCACTCCCCTTCATGTGATTTAGAAATGAATTAAGCTTGTCTATTATATAGACATGATATTCACCATTTCTTGATTCTTTATTTTTTATTCTTGGCATGAAAAACAATCCAGCCAATCTAATTTAAAACATAACTCTCTATTTATCTCATAGTTATCTTTACACCAACTGTACAAATCTTCTTTAAATCAGTCACTTAACTCTAGTTAAATAAAACAACGAAAACAACCAGTTAAGTCTATTTTTAGCTCTTTCTAGCTAGATATTTTGTCATTTTTTAAACTCTTTGTTCTGTCGGTCAACTCTGCAATTAGTCATCTGTGACAACTGCCAGTTCCATCGGTGTGACTCCAGTAAGGTTTGGGATCTCTATCCGTCAGGCATCATTGGATTTTACTCATTGAGTAACTATGTTCTTATCTCGTCGAGTATCACTATGACTTGGTTCTTTGCCTTTACCGATGGTGTGCACTCCGTCGGTGTTATCTATCACTTAGTGAATACTTGACTTTTATGGATTGTTGAAAGTAGAATCTTTGTTCCATTGATTCTCTAAAGTCTTTGGCATTCTATACATGACTGTACAGATGATTTCAAGTTGACATCAATGACAATACAAACCATTAACTGATTTAATGTCTTGCATTATCTTCAACTTAACATTATCAAACATTCAATCAGTTATATGTCATGAAATCTAACATACATGTGCAAAATTAATCTAAATGGATTTCCATGGGGCATGAAAGAAGAAGACAAGAAGAGAGAAGTTGCAATATTCAAGCTCAAGTGCTCAAAATTTCCTCCAAAATTGCTCTCCAAACCTGCAGCATAACAATAGCATAAAATCTTTGAATTATTATTATTGATTATCCAAATGAGAATGAGAAGTTTTTCTTATAAAGCGCAATGGACGGTGGAGATTAAGAGGCAAAAATCAAAGGCTATGATTAAGAGGCAACAATCCCACCACTTAGGAATATGTGTAGAAAAAGGAACTTTATTTATTTTTATTTAATTTATTTTCTTTTTCAACAAAGAGGGATTTAAGTGGGGGTTTTATTTAATAAAAAGAGGGATTTTCTTTTAATTAAATAAGACTATTTAATTTAATTAAAATGGATATTTTAATTAAATGAGATAATATTATTTAATTAAGAGAGATTTTAATTAAATAAGATAAGATTATTTAATTAAAAAGGAATTTTAATTAAATAAGATTATTTTATTTAATAAAAATGAATTGTTTTATTTTAATTAAATAAGATAATTGATGAAATGATCAAACCTTAGGAAATATTTAAATAATTGAATTAATTAAGATTTGATCAAGGAAATTGATTTGAATTAAAATGTTGCAAAGCATTGAAGAATGAGGGCCCATAGTCTAGGCGACCATTTTAGGGTGCATACATTGCCCCTCTTTGACTAATGTGTGATCTTTATGGGAACACATGTAGTCAAAGAATGCATTTGAAGTGTGAGATCGATTTGAGATCACAAAAAAACCCAGACGTGTGATCTTTATGGGAACACGTCAGGACAAAGATAAGTTTTTTGAAAAAGACAAGGTCAACACCCCTGTAAATAGGTAATTGACATGTCCAAGATAAGAATTTCAAGCAAGGTTTCCGCAAGTGAAGCGCTTGATAGGATTGATAAAGATGAATCAAGGATTGGAGTTTGAAAGGTACTGCCCCCTCGTGATCAAAATCAAAATGAGATAAAGGAGAAATAACAATTTGATAAATTTGATCAAATCAAACTAAAGATAAGGTTCTTTATGTAAGATGAAAGATAGAAGGATCAAAGAACCAAGGTAGATCATCAAGCATGAAAGATTATTCCCAAAGGTTGAATTAGAAGAAAAAAAGTGGGGTGAAAGAAAATGGAAGATAGAAGTTTGGAAGAGGTGGAAAGAAATCGAGAGAAGAAAGAGAATTTGCCTTAAGAAAGACAATGCCCCAAAATCAATCAATTGTTTAAGATAGAAAATTTTGATTAAGATCATGAAAGAAGATAAGGAAATGAAGATCAGAACATGATCACAGTTGATTAAGAGTCTACAAGAAAGATGAAGAAAAACCCTCACAAACTCATAATGCAGCCTAAAAATGCAAACTAACATGAAGTCTAACAATGCAAGCTACATAAAAATGAAAAGGTGTACTTGCAATAGAGAAACTGTAACATATGACTTTGTGTTCATCATTCATTAGAGAATTTTAAGGAACTTATTTTCATCATTGGATCATTATTAACGGACATTAGAAAATCACACAATCATCACTAGTCACAAGCGCAACTATGAAGATATGAATGTGATTTATATCAGATTGGAATGTGGAAATATTCTAAAATAAGCATCAAAGACATAAAGGTCAAGATGACTGTGATGTTAGCTTACCCAATTTAATATATAAAAACCATGCTCGCATCAAGGCAAAGAGGCCAGGATGACCAGCAGAACGTGTTAGAATAGTCCCAAAGGATAACTAAGAGGGGGGGGTGAATCAGTTATCAGCTAATTTGAATTCTTTTCTTTTATTAACTCCAGAATACAATAAAGTAAATGCACAGTCAGATAACAAAATAGAAAACACCACAATTTGGTTACGGGGAAACCAAATGGTAAAAACCATGGTGGGAATTAGCACCCACAATGAACTATACTTGTTTATAATAATCCCTATTAGAAGATCTTGCAACCCTATTAGGATTTTTTCTTTACAATGCAATAAGTATAGTGACTTGGTTAAGGGTCTGACCCTATTAAGAGTCTTTTACAAATAACTCTGTTAAGGGTGAGGACTCACTATCCAAAACCTCACTGCTTCAATGACAAAGGCTACAACCTTCTGTAGAATAGATATGCACTATATCTGATGATGAACTATAGAGTAGACCTGCTGTCTTGATCAGTTCCAATGTATTTTAATCTTCCATTGCTTCTTCACATAGATCCTTGATGAATGAAATGCAACTGATATTCTGCTCTGTACTTTTTCTGTCTCTTCTCTTCTCATTCACACTTAGCATTCACAAATGAACTAATATAAGTATCTTCCTCAAAGTATGAGATAATGGGACCTATTAGACAACTCTTCACAACATCCTTGTCAGCTAAAATAATCACGCAAGCATAATTGCAACCGCGCAATATAAACTAAATAGACACGACGCTTCACAAAGTCGACTTCACCAAATTAACTCTAACATTGCAATCTTGTTGAAACACGTTTGGAGCCTTTAGATAACTATCTTCAACTCAAAACTAATCTTGAATATAAACACGCATATCCTGAAGATAAGTGCAACTCAAGAACCAATGCAAATATGTCGGCTTTGTACAGATAAACTCCAGAAACTGTAACTACCACTAACACAATTATACAACACAACTGAAACATCAAATCTAATCCTGTGTGTATGAACAAAGCCTCAACAACATGTCTACAACATGAATAGAACCATGCAAGGGTTAATATCATCATTCTGATAAGTACATACAGAACACTGTTGTATATTATATGTTGTCATCAATGATAAACATACAATCAACTAGCTACCAGAAGTAAATCTCCAACAGAATGGTTGTGCAAAAATAGTAAAGCATAAAGTAGGAAGCAAATAAAAACATGTTCCATGCCCCAAGTCCTCTAGTTATGCATCTCGGAGAGACTTATTAGATAAGGACACTCAAAAAAATCAATAACAGTCAACACACAAAAAAAATATCATGACATAGCTCGAGCATTAAGTGTTGTGTTTAAAAGTTTAAGTGTGTTAACTGATATTGAGTTTTGAGGATAAGGGTAGAATTCTTGCGAGTAGGAAAGACCACATGACAAAATGGGGTAAGACCAAATTGATAAGTGTTGAAAAACACTCGATGTCAAGAGTTGTATTGAAAAATACAGTTGAGGTGATGTTGAAAAACACCATTTGTGAGGTGTCCTAAAGACTAACGCATCCAAGAGACCAAAGCTAACACTATGCCCCCTAGACAAAGACAAAGACCAATTCCAGACCAAGGCAACAAGGACAAGACATGATTGGGAGAGGCTAAGTGTTGAGGACACATGCTAAGACATAGGGGTGCAAAGGCCTCAAGTAGTACCCATTTCCAAGTTTTCACCACTTGGATTTTATTACAATTTTTTCTCTTTCATTTTTTCCATTTTTTTCAGGAATTTTTATAATTTTATTGAATTTTTTCTACCAAGGCGCCTGTTTCCAGGTTTTCACCAAGGCATTTTTTCTATTTTTTTTAATTTTTGATTTTTTGATTTTTTTTGTATTTGTGGAATATGTAATTTTTTGAAGATACATCAAAGCGCCTATTGCTAGGTTTTCACTAAGATGATCATTTTTTCACGACATTTTCTGATTTTTAGAATTTTTTGACAATATATCATTTTTTTGGATTTTTTTAGGATGAATAATTATGTACAAAGGATGCCCCCAGACGGAATGGGCATCAAACTCCCAAGCAAGATCACATCGCGTAGTCCCAATGTTAGGTGGAGGACAGTAGGGATTAGCAAGCTAGTGGAAGAGATGGAAGACAGGAGAATGAAGGGAAGAAATCCTCAAAGGAAAACTCCTCAAGAGTACCCAAGCTAGGGAAAAGAAAAGAAACATCATGTAAAGCACATTTGGACAAGACTGAAAGGCCAACATAGGATAAGTCATAAAAGTGTAATGCAAGAGCAGGAAAGGATGCAGTCCAAAGGCGTAGACATGTCAAGAGGCTTCATAAGACCAAAGGGGGAAAAAATAGCGATAGGCAAAAATTAATGGAGGAAGATAGACATGAAGGATAAACATGAAAGGAATAAAATTAAGATCATCGTAACATAGCTCACAAGATATCCCAAATGTTCGTGTATAGGTCAAAAATTGTCAAGATCAAAGAGAGAATACAGAATGGATGAAAGATATAGAAGAACTATGCATGATTCTTGATTGCAAGGTTTTCATCATGGTACCTATCCAAGGCACCACAAGGGAGTGGTTTTCACCATAGTTCAAAATTATTTCTCTTTAATTTTTTTCTCTTTTTTATTTTATTTTTGAATTTTTTTGGAAGAAGGCAAGATTTTTAGATAATACTCCTTGACAGGATAAACCATGATATGCCAAGGATTCAAAATGATATGCTCAAAGATGTTGATAGGGAAAGGAAGATGAAAGAGAAAAATGGAGGATAAGGTTTTATGCAAAGTGAGTGAGGTTGGAAGATAGGAGGAATAGACAAATGAGGAAAAAGGATAGAAGGTAGAAGGATAGTGAATGGAAGGATTGTGAAAGGGTAGATGGAAAGGAAGGAAAGATCAACATCAATACACACCTTGAAGGGTTGCGAGAGGATGAAGGAAATGTGAATGAAGGAATGTGTGAAGGAATATGGTGAATGGATAACAGAGGTTGTGGTTTAGGAACATGGAATGAAAGAATGTTTTTGGAAGAAGATGAAGTGGAAGCCTTTGGAAGCTTTAATGTCAACTTCACTTGTTTCTTAACATGAGACTCTTTCAAGAGATACTTTGGAATCCATATAGTCGTAGGCTTTTCATTTCTTTTTGATGATTTAGAGAGAATATCTTCAATGATGGATTTTGGAACCCATACTTATCTTGTAGTTTTCTTCTTAGATACCTCTTTTGAATTTATGTCCCCATGTCGATTAGAGGAGACATGGTGATCTTCTTTTTTAGATGGATTCTTGTATTGCTTCTTTTTCTTTTATTTAACATTCAAGTTTCCTCCAAAAGACTTGGGACTTGTGGAGGAAGAAGAAGGATATGACTGGTTTAGATGGGTGGATGGATGAACAGGATTCAAGGGTATGCATCTATGTTGATCTTGAGGAAAAATAGGATATGGAGGAACATAATGACCCAAGATGGATGACGAATGAGGAGAGTTAAGAGGGGAAAGTGAAGGGACATAAGGACCCAAGATGGAAGGAAAATGTGAAGCCCTTAGTATTGGTGGAGGAGGTCCAAGGATGGACGCAGAAGACACAAAAGGATAATCAATAAGTTCATCAGCATGTATGTGACAACCAAGGACATCAACATCTTTAGAGTGAGCATTAGGATTTTCAATAGGATCATGAACATCTTGAATAGGAGAACCTTCTTTGATAGGATTGTTCGAAGCTTGAAAAGACTTAGGAAGAGTAGAAAGTGGAAGCGAACATGGAGTGGTAGAACAAGAAGATGGAAGACTTTGATCTTGACAAGGATTTTTGGATAGCATAAGCGCATAATGTTCCTCTTGATTTTTAATAGGCTTAATATTGGGAGTAACAACACCATTTTTAATAACCTTAATGAAAGTATCATCTTTGGAAAGTGTAAGTGGGGTAAGCTTATTTTGATTGTCAATAAGCTCAATGGTGTAAGTAGCGACTTGATCTTTCTTAGGAGAAGACTTAAGACATGGTGGAATGAATGAGAAAGGGCGTGCAGGATCAAAAGAACCATGAAACGGATAAGAGACATCATGAAAAGGATTAGATGACATGGAGGTTTCTTGATCTTGATCTTTCTTTATGTTCTTTTCTTTATCATTTTTAGAGTCCTCTTGACATGGAGCAACTTCTAAGGACAAGGAATCATGTTGGAATTTTATGGGAGACTTGGGAAGAGATGGGGAAGGATTAGCTGAAGTAGGCATTATAGCATATAAAGGCTTAGGCTCTTTAGGCTTAGAATTATTGAAAGTGTTTGCAACCAAGTGAAGGTTAGATTGATTTTATTTACGAGGTAGCCCTTGACGACAACTATAGGAAATCGCATGAAAGGCATTAGGACCTTTGTTGGATGAAGGATTTGTGAAAGATTTGAAAAACTTGGAGACTTTAGGAGATGTTTGAGTATTGGAGGAAGTAGAGGATGGAAGGGAATCATCACAAAACAAAGGTTCATCATTAACATGATCTTTCTTGAGAGTGTAGTCTTTATTTTCAGCATTAGAGATCTTCGAGGAGAGATTACTATAGTATTTACGTTTATAATCAGCGCGGAAAGATTTCTCTTCCTCAATATAAGTAAATGTATCATCCAAGTATTGTTCACAAAAATCATCAAAGTCTCTTTCAAAATCAAAGTCATATGGATCACCATCACAATCTATCCAATGTGACAACCCATTACCAGTAATAACGATCACATGAGTAGGAGGATTCTTAGGAATAGAGGTGTCATAGGTATCACTACATTGTCCATCATCGTAGTCATCAAAGATGGGTGTGTCACTCTTCATGGAAGAGGCATCACAAGAACTGTCATGTTGCTCATTATGGTATGTCTTGAGAAGAGAAGTAATACTCTTGGGAGAAGTAGAAGAAGAACCAGATCGTGGAGAAGAGGAAAGTGAAGACCTAGTGGAGGAACAAGACTTGGATGATGAGGAAAGATGATAAGACTTAGAAGATAGAAGATGTTTGGAAGGAGGTCGTAACAAGATCATGTGTATGATCCTAGCAAAGGTGTCTGATTCAATCAATTATTTTTTTATTTTTGTCATAAATTTATTACCCATGCGATTTTTGGAGGAATAATACTCTTTGAATTGAGAAATGAGTTTGAGATCATCTATTTTCAAGAGAGGTTCCATAATAAGATAGTTGAAATTCATAGTTCTGGAAGAAGAGGAATCAAGCATGGGAGTGACAGAAGAGATGAATAGAAGAAGGTATACTAGATAATAAGAGGAAAAGAAACAAGAATACGTGAAGATATTAGGAAGAAGAGGAAGAAACGGGAAGGAAGAAGAGAAATGATGGAGATGGGAGACTAGGAAGACATGGGAGATCTGGAAGAAAGAAGACCAAGAATTATTTTATGTAAATTGATACAATTTACATTCATTTGGATGTTGAGCAACATGTCATAGCACTTTTCGGGAGATCTATTGAAGTTTTTATCACTCAAGAACTCAGATTTGTTCATTTTAATTGACCAACTAGATGCATTAAAATATTTTTATCATTAATCAGGCATGCAAGACAGCAATCAAGGAGTTCAAGCAAAAAATTATCTTCAAACAATGAGAAAGGGGCAAAGCAATCTTGTGCATGAACAATAATAGTGTCATAGTATTCTACTCCCTAAAGATTCTATTTGTGTATGTTCTCAAAATATTTTTCAATCACGCACATAGTCCTAGAAAAGAAAAAGTTGGTTGCACTATGATTCGTAGTAATGGTTAACTTTGTAACATTTAAAATCTCAAGTGGGTGAAATCCAATACCGGCGCACCGAGGTTTTGACACAGTCCGAGAATTTAATCAATCAGGAGCTTCTGAGGACATCTGACAACCCAACAAGAAACCACACCTGTGGAGATTTCTTCAACAAGGACATTTATATAGCGGTTGTTGCTACCATGGTGAAAATGGCTATTACCGCTTGAGGTTCCATCCACATGGTTTACCCAATAAAGGAAATTTCCACTACGGTTAACCCTCTCTAATAAGGAAGACTCACAATATGAACCACATGGGGGCTTGGTTCATATTCAAGGGTTCCAAGTTTCTGATTCTCCCAAAATGGAAAAGAGCATAATCCTCTAGCCTCTTCACCTCACCTAGACATAGCAAGCAAGATTAATTGACCCACTTATTTGAAATCACCCCACCCAAGATTTTTAAATCAACAACAATGACCACCAATCTCAAGAGAGAAAGTACCATCAAAAGTTGAAGACCAAACCAAGTGAGATAATAACAAATCCTTCCATACCTACAAGGGGATCTATCATCAAGAAGAGTTTCACATGTAAGACAAGAAAATGAAGCCCACTCTCTCAAGATCACCACAAATAGTGTTCATAGGGCCTAATTACTATGTGAAACATATATGCAAGAAACCAAATTTAGGTTCATTCTTTAGAGCAAAATTTTGAAATGTGATCTATGAAAGCAAGAAACACTCAAGATAAACACATGAGAGATTCATTTTTATTTCTAAATCCAAATTTTATAGAGATGCAACAAAATACCTCAAGTCCAAAACAATGTGCTTAGTATATTTTACCTTATTTTTTCTTTTGTTGAGCTTCTCTGCAAAAGCAAGCCACGAACTCTCCAACAAGCAAGACAAGCAAACAAGATATGTAATGTATATTCAACTTATGAAAATCCTAGGATTAGATCTGAAAATCAATTGTTAGGAACAATAATAACTAGCAAATAATCCAAATGAAAACTCATATCATGCATTGAACCATGTGAAAAATAAGTGCAAGCTAATCATTAAATGCCCTTTTTTAATTTTGATATTTGACCTAGTCAAGAAGATTGGACCTATATGACATGAATTTGGATCCCAAACCCTAAATGTAGAAAAGAGACCCCTATTAAAAAACAGAAAGATTTTCAAAAATATAAATTTTTTAGCAATATTTTATGATTTGTGCTCTAGGGACCCTATTTATCAAAATAGACCAGTTTTTAAAGATTAGATTTTTAAGTCATTATTTGTAATCAAAACAAAAAATACAGAGAGCATAACCCCTATATAATTCCAATAGATTTTTAGAAATGTAAAATTTTCCAAAAAATTCACTGATTTACGACTAGAAATGAATTTTTCATGAAAAACCATAAAAAAAATTATGAATCGCGAAAAAATGATCTGAAAAATCTCATTTTCATACTGCAAGACCTTTGACCCAATGCCAACCTGCAAAAAAAAATTCAAACCAAAAATCCAAGCCGTTTGGGAGATATGATCAAATCTTTCAAAAAACCTAGGTTTTGTCTTCAACTCATCCTGCACAAGGGTTAGGCTTGAAAAAATTCAATAAAATAACCATGTAAAGATTAGAAAATCTGAAAATTTGAATAAAATGAAGGAAAATCAGGAGCAACATGGCCCATGGTGGGCGCCAAAAAATGTGTGCTAAAAATGTGTCACACTTCTATGAATCATTGTATCCAAGATTGCTCAAGAATGAGATCTTGAATGGCGACTCATAGCTCTCTATTCATGGAGTGCAAGGATTTGTAATGGAGGCCCTCAGATTGACCTAGTTTGTGCCCATGCAAGTACACCATAAAAAAAGAGATTCAAAGAGGAAAAGCAAGAGTGCTAGTCTTCCTGATCATCAAGTATGCATGCAACTGAAAGCTATTCTATATGATGACAATGCAAGAAAGGAAATTAATCAATATGATAACAATGCATGATTATTTTATGAAAGGAAATACAAATGCAAGATTAATCTATGAAAGGAAACATGAATCTAATCTAACATGCAAGTGCAAAATTAATCTAAATGGATTGCCATGGGGCATGAAAGAAGAAGACAAGAAGAGAGAAGTTGCAATATCCAAGCTCAAGTGCTCAAATCTCCTCCAAAATTGCTCTCTAAACCTGCAGCATAAAAATAGCATAAAATCTTTTTTTATTATTATTATTGATTATCCAAATGAGAAGGAGAGGTTTTCCTTATAAAGAGCAATGGACGATGGAGATTAAGAGGCAAAAATCAAAGGCTATGATTAAGAGGCAAAAATCCCACCACTTAGGAAGATGTGTAGAAAAAGAAACTTTATTTATTTTTATTTAATTTATTTTCTTTTTCAACAAAGAGGGATTTAAGTGGGGGTTTTATTTAACTAAAAGAGGGATTTTCTTTTAATTAAATAAGATAATTTAATTTTATTAAAAGGGATATTTTAATTAAATGAGATAAAATTATTTAATTAAGAGAGATTTTAATTAAATAAGATAAGATTATTTAATTAAAAGGGAATTTTAATTAAATAAGATTATTTTATTTAATAAAAAGGAATTGTTTTCTTTTAATTAAATAAGATAATTGATGAAATCATCAAACCTTAGGAAATATTGAAATAATTAAATTAATTACGATTTGATCAAGGAAATTGATTTGAATTAAAATGTTGCAAAGCATTGATTCAGGAATTTGATAAATTGATTATGTCATTTGATAAATTGAAGAATGGGGGCCCATAGTCTAGGCAACCATTTTAGGGTGCATACAACTCTTAGATGCAAGCTTCATAAGACCAATTCCATATGCGGATTGGATATCAAATATGGTACTAGTTACAAAACACAATGGTCAGATCGGTATATGCACATACTTTAGAGACTTGAACAAGGCTTGTCCGAAGGATATTTTCCTCTACCAAATATCGATATGATAGTTGACCTAACAGTAGGACACCAAATATTTTCACTCATGAATGGTTTCTCTGGATATAACCAAATCGAGATTACCCTAGAGGATCAAAATAAGAAAGCATTCATTGTGCATGGGGAACTTATTGCTAGAATGCGATGCCATTTGGCCTCAAAAATATAGGTGCAACTTATCAACAAGCAATGACAACAATCTTTCATGATCTAATTCATAAAACAATGGAAGATTATGTCGATGACATACTAGCCAAGTTTACACTCATGGAAACTTAGCTACAATTTTTGGGTCTGATATTTGATAGAATGCAAGAATACAAGGTACAAATTAATCCAAATAAGTGTGCATTTGGAGTTACTGTTGGAAAGCTCTTTGGATTCATTGTATCACACAGAGGAATAAAAGTAGACCCAAAAAAGGTTAAGGCCATCCTTTACATGCCACCACCTAAAAATTAGAGGAAACTAAGGGGTCTAAAAGGAAGAATACAATCTATATGTGATTCATCACCCAAATAGAAGACAAGTGTCACCCATTCCAGCACCCAATGCATAAATAAGTAATGTTTGTATGGACAGAAAAATGCAAACAAGAATTTCAAACCTTCAAAGATTACCTATTGAAGTCCCCTATATTGGTGCCACCAATTCCAAGCAGGCCACTCCTCTTATATATCAGCAACGGAGTCATAACTAGGTGTTCTTTGGCACAATAGGATGACCAGGGCAAGGAAAGATCCATTTAATACCTCAACAGAACATTGGTGGGATACGAGCTAACTTATTCAGCAATCAAAAAGTCATGCCTTGCAGTTGTCTTTGGTTCTCAAAAGTTAAGACATTACATGTTGATTCATCAAACAAATATCATAGCACACATAGATCCATTGAAATACTTGTTGAGTAAAGCAGCACTAACTGAATGACTCACAAAATGGGTCATGATCTTAAGTGATTTTGACATAGAATATGTGGATCGAAAGACTATCAAAGTGCAGGTAATTATGGATCGTCTAGTGTTGGTTTACCCTACTAAAGATGTGATGACATAATTTTTTCCATTAATATGCAAATAGAAAATAGTTGTTTGAACCATCGGTTACACTACACCTAAAGACAGGTTTCAATTGAGACTGAAAGTGCTAAGTATAGAGAAACTCGATGACCCAAGTTTTATAGTGTAAACCAAAAGTGCAACCCGAAGATGATATGGAGGAACCTGAAAATAAGGTTACACTATAAACCAAAAGAGAAGAAATAGAGGAACCCGATAGAGCAAGGGAACATGACAGATAGTTCAACAAAGGAACACCAAAAGATAGACATATTGATTTTAGAGAAACCCGAGCATCAGACACCGAAAGTTGGTTATATCCCGAGAAAAGTAGATCTGAATTTCCACGTCAGATAAAATAGTTATGATTTATGTCTAGAGTTTAGATTTTTTTTAAATCCATTTCTTGAGGGAGAAGAAAGATAATTGTAATTTTTATAATCAATCTAACTGATTAAAACAATGCAAACTAGGAGATCAAGGTCAAGTTGTAAACCTTTGATCATATTGTTAAGTTTGTTATATGTGAAACTAAAAAGGTCAAATCTATTGTATAAATAAATGTGTAATCATTCATTTGAGATGGATGTGAGGATTATTGTAGCCAAGGAGCACATCTATGGATCAGATTGAGAGTTTCAAGAAGCATAACAACAAAAGATGAATTTGGTTATCACAAACCAAGAATCAAGGCTACTGAGAAACAAAGGTATTAATCAATCACATTAGGTGATACATTGTATATGTAATCTTTAATAGATCTATAATGAGATATTTTAGATTGCATACACTCAGGTCAATGAGTATTTTTGTCTACATTCTAACAAGTGTAGCACATAGAAGAAATCCTTTCAAGAAAGGTGGATTTAACAATCCTATTGTAAATCTCTTAACCGAGTGCACACTAAATAGTGTTGCTAAAGCTCTTAATAGAGTAGACCTTAACTAGTATCCAAATAATAATCCTAATAGGGTAGATCATCAGAAGTGATCAAATTGTAAGCCTTAACCGGCCCCTTCTAATCTGCAGATAGTGAAGTTTTTGTGGGTGTCATCCCCATCGCAGTTTTTACCTTCTAACATGGGTTTTCTTCGTTACCAAATCTTGTGTTATGTGTTATTTCTTTCATGAATTTTTCTATGAATGTCTACATACAATTAAGATTATGAACTGGTATCACATGCATAAAGAAAGAACAACAGATATGATCGCTACAGCAAAGATTTAATTACTTAAGGTTAAAGGCTAATTGACGTAAAGTTGTAGAGGTACTGATTCACCCATCCCCTCTCAGTACATACTTCCCATTATTTCCAACAATTGGTATCAGAGCTAGATATCTTATTTGGAAAGTTTAAAGAATTAAGAGAAAAGATCATACAATGGAGAAGTACATGCTTGACAAGAGTATTGAGAATCAGAAGTTAGAAATACAGATCTTCTTTGAACAATATAAAGAAGCTAGAATCAAGATGAGAGAGTTGCTGGATGAAAGAAAGATTATGGCATCTTGTTGTAATGAAACAGACTACCATGAAGAGGAGATACCAGATCTATTTGAGTCTTAAGGATCTACAACTAGCAAAGCATCAGACACATCAAAAGAAAGAATCACAAGTTTGGATGAAATAAATCAACATTTGGATGGACAAATGAAATCTTTGTAAATCGGTCAAGAGACACAGATGGTAAGAATGACTGATGTCATGAACAATGCTAGACAAGCTGAGCAAGAAAGAACACTAGTTATTGATGACAGGAGTAAGGTTACTGAAAAGCTACAAGAGAAAGAGTCAGAAATACAAAGACTTACAGAACATCATCATGAGATCACAAATCAGATTATTCTTATGAGTCAAGAGGCAAACAAAATGAATAAAGAACTCATTGAAAGAATAGAATCTATCGGTGAGCTAAGAGAAGAAAATGAAAAGATGAAACATGAAGTGATAATTCAGCAACAACATAATGACATAGTCAAGAGAGCTGAAGAAAGAAACAAAATGATGGATGATTTTCTTGATGGACAAAGAAGAGACAACAATAATACTGGACTAGGGTATACCAAAAATGAAGAATCACCAAACCAAGCTGATCCAAAGAATGTCTATGCAAATCCAAGACAAAGAAATCTGACATGAAATCACTGTGGAAGGCCAAGCCACACATCAAATACATGCAGGAGAAAAATAAAAGGTATTCCTAAATCCACATATTCATTCATAGGACTTTTTTATAAATGTAACAAGAAAGGACATAAAGCATATGAATGTAAATCTGAGGTGAAACAACCAAAGAAGGAAACCTACATGGAAAAATATCATCCTGCTTGCAAAATGCATGGGTACACATCTCTTGAATGCAGGAAGAAGAAAAAGAAAGTGTGGAAGCGTAAAGATCAAGAAAATGCTTATCACTCAAAAAGAGTCGGTAACCAATATGTTTGGGATTACAACACATGGGAAAAATGCACAACATGTGGAAGATTTGGTCACATAGCTGCAAAATGTATGAGACAATGGACAAGAAAGTCTAGGAGCTAGACTAACCCCGGAATGGCATGTCTACACTCTCATAAAGTTGGTCATCTAAATAAATACTGCAGAGACCAGATGATAGAGACAAGCACCTTTGACAATAGAAACACCATTGAAGACGTCAGGAAGATGAGAAATAAAATGTGGAGGAAATCTACAAACACTAATGAAGCTGGACCGAGCAATGCAATTGGTGACACCTTATCCAATGGATCTGGTGACATCACCACCCTCACCTAAGTAGAACAAGTAAGTATGGGACTACATTATAAAAAGTTATATTTTGCATCAATTCCATTATGCATAGTTAAAATACCAAATCAACATGATCAAAGATGCACTATGGTATTACTTGTTATGATTCTATGAAAACAATATCGTCAGTCAATACATACCAAAATGCATCAGTGTACATACAAAGCTAAGCTGTCTATACTTACCGAGAATCATCGGTTAACACATAAAAGCTAAGCCAGTAGTGTAAACTGAGATCCATCGGTAATCATGTGAGTTGACATTGTTGTCTTCGCCATACACTTAAATTTGTTGGTGAACATAACAAGTTGATAGATTCCCTGAAGCATCGCATTCTCACCGAGAATGTTATTTGTGTATCACCCGATGACTCCGTCTTCACACACCGAGAAGTGGTTGAGCATTAAAGAATTGACTTAGGGAAAAGCCTATAAATAGATGACGAAAGGGTTTCATTTTTCACCAAGCAACTAGAGCGAAGAGATAGAGTGAAACCTGAGCATGAAGTGACCTGATTGCAGAGCACCTACAACTCAACTCCCTACACTCCAAATAGATTCCCAATAGATACAAAGGTTAAATTAAGTAAAAAAGATAACTGAGAACGCTACTTTCATTTACGAGAAAAAGCCTTAAGTTCAGAAATGATGGCAACTACACCAAGAACCTGTTAGAAAGAATTTAGAATAACTAAGAGCGGGGTGAATCAGTTATCCTCAGGTCTAGATGTGCCCATTAAAACTTTATACCAATTTGAATAATTCAAATCTTCTTGGCAGCAATAATATAAAAGTGTGCAGTTTACTGTAATAATGAAATAAGCTTGCAGAAACTTAACAGTAAAACACAACATAAACATTCACACATTTTGACACCATGATTTCATGTGGAAACCCAATATGGGAAAAACCACTAGTAGAATGCTACCAAAAATTTTAATCTTCTGAAGTGAGCTCTATTAGGAGCCAACCCTGTTAAAGGTTACAAAACGCACTGTCAAATGTGACCTGGTTAAAGGATTTAATCACCCTGTCAAGAGTGGCCTTGTTAGAGGACTTAGAACATTCCAATCTGAATGTCACCTTACTCAAAGGATTTATACAATGACTATTAGGTCAACCTTGTTAAAGTATTTTAACTAAAACAATGGTTAGAAAGTAATCAACAAGTTTGATCTTATTCATACAACTTACTTTGCAATCTAGATCCAATTTAGCTCTTATGCTAATTCACTGAGTGGCCTCCATTCTCATCTCAAACTCCAGATCTTCTTGGAAATTCATCAAGCAATCTCTCTTTGCTTCTCTTCTCAGCCTTCTTTTCTTAGATCTTGCCAATCATTCAATTAACCATGCAATCCTCTTGCATACTCTGCATACACAGCTATCTCCATTAATAACCCCTTAAGGTTATCATATACCTCTCCATCTAGGTCGGATAAATCTTTACTGCTTAATCAAGATCGTAGATCTTATGTTAGGTTAGATCCAACAGATCTTTCCATCATTACATTACCATTTACTTCTCCAAACTAGTCTTTAATTAAATCTTGAATCCATGAATTAATTGCAGTTACCCATGCATTAAATAATGTGAATCAATATTTAATTAACTTTAAATATCCCAATAAAATCAACTAAGTCATCCATAGATCTCAAATCTCATCAATAATCAAAATATTGTTGCTCATCCAACACTGTGTTCTTTCGCTCAGTCGCCTCTGTATTCCCCGACATTTCACTGGCACTCGGCCATCGCTGGCTTCACTCGGAATCAACTTCGCATTGCTCAGCATCAACTTTGCTTTACTCAGCATCAAATTCTCAGTGAACTGTCAGTGAAAGATAAACAACATATCACTTTGCCAATGTGCCAAATGATAAAGTACCCTTGTGTTTACCCATAACTCAACTATTTCCCTCAGTCTTCTTGTTACCCTTTTCTTCACATCAATAGATATGGTA
The DNA here is from genome assembly GCA_018584345.1 of Thuja plicata. NCBI lineage: Eukaryota > Viridiplantae > Streptophyta > Pinopsida > Cupressales > Cupressaceae > Thuja > Thuja plicata. The sequence continues at coordinate 118,727 of MU225069.1, forward strand.
CTCAAACAGATAGAAATAGTCTCACTAGTTAAGGTTTGACATCAATGACAAAACAATAATTGTTTCCATTGTAGCTTTCCAAACAATCTTTCCAACAGAACTGCTAAAATCCAGAATGCTAAGGAGAGTAAGGTTAATCTGATAAAGAATAGTACATGTGAGGAACCTAAGTACAAAATATTTCCAGAGGTTTTCTCGCAACCCGATGACTCAAGAGCATTCTCCAAAATTCCAGCTAGGGTTTTGTTGATCGAGGATGTTAGATCCAACATTCACTGTAAGATCACAGAAATTGGAGATCTTGAAGTAGAGAAGGCTTACAAGAAGCTTTGCAATGATGATGGAACCATAAAAGATGAGCACAAGTACATTGAGGTAAAGGGCTCACAAATACCCTATGGTTCCTGAAGGATTTCAAAACCAAATGGATTTGGTTAGTGCTAAGTTGACTGCATGACTGAAAGTTGTGGCTAGATGAGCCTAAACCGATAACCGGGAATGTTATACATGTTTTTACCGGTTATCCCATAACCGAGAAACCCAAAGCACTAAAACACCCTCCTCGATTTGACATTGAGAAGAACACAGGAGTTGCATGAGATGGAAGAGGACTAAAGTTATCCACCATCACCAATGATGAACTGAGATTTGGATCATGTGTCTTAGGATACAAATTATTTCAGGCTAGCAGGATGAACAGTATTGCATCCGGAGTAGTGGATACAACACAAAATTGTCAAGAACGGGCTACAGTCAGATCTTTCAGAACTAATACTCAGACAATTAGATGAGAACATGAGGACAATCAAGTCTGCAAAAACTAACTCATGTAAATTTGGATCTCTTATAATGTGTATATTCTTCTACTTCCAAGAAACCTTCTCATCTATCAGTAATGTGAAATGGGACACTACCTGACCAGTGACAGCTCAAATAAGTGAATTCATCAAGTCACTTGGAGACAATTTTGAATCAATAATGGATGAGTATTTCTCTAGATTCAAAGAGAGAATGCAAAAGAGAATGAGGATACCAAAAAAACTAGTATAGAAATACAATACTGACATTTGTTTCTTGGTGGACACTGATACCACCCTAATCAAACTAGTTGTACCGAGGATAGCATGGTTAGCTCCACTTGACTATGACGTCAACATAGATCAAGCAACAAATGCTATTAAAGCATTGTTGAATGAACCATTGGATAAATCAAAACCAAGGTTTGGAACCTTTGAAGAAGCCAAGGAGAGAATTAAATCAGGCTTAGTTATGAATAAAATTGATAGGAAGAAAGAAACGATGGTAAAGACCTTGGAAAAGAAGCTATCATTCAATTAGGAAGAAACTAAAGAGGAAATCAAGGGTCAGTCACCCATCGGTGAAGTAGACAAGGTGAGTGACTCAAATTCAACAGAGTCTGATGCACCCCCGCCCCTAAAAAAGGCAAGAACAATAGTTTCTCAAAGGACAAGGAGCCAAACAGTAAAGGCAGACTCACGATCTATTAAGAAAGGTCAAATAAGGACCTACAAAAGAAAACCTCAAACCAAACATACCAAAGCACCAAAGAGGAGAAGTAAATTAATCCTAACCAAGGAAAATATCGAAGATACTCAGTAGGATGAATTTTTCCAAATAGAAAAGAGTAAGATTCCTAAAACTATTGATGAGATATGTGAGTCAATTGCAAAAAGAGGTGGCTTAACTGACACCAAAGTTAGAAAATGGCTAACACTAGAGTCCAAAGATCAGAACAAGATTGAGGAGGCACTCATCAAAACAATGATCAACTTTAAATATATACCCATACAATTTGATGAAAAAAAGCCAAAAGAACTACATGAAAGATTATCTGCCAGATGGACTTATGCATTAAAGAATGAGGAGATAAGGGAAAGAGTCCTAGTTTCTCTTATGCCTCCTGAATCCAAAATGGAAGAAATCAAGGAGATGATGGAGAAAAATGCATAGGATTTCTCACCCAAGTTGAGATCTTACAAGCTTCTAGAGGGAAAACTTATCGAGCTAGAGAAGGCAAGTAACAAAATTTGGAGTAAAATACTCAATAGACCTACTAAGGAAGCAAGCCCCAAGAGAGAATTAACTCTCACAAATAGGCCACACAATGATGAATCTCAAGATAAACCTAGCCCAGAGCATATCATTATAAATGACACAGATGATGTCACAACAATAGAATTGGAAAAAAAATCCAACAAGGATATGGATGTTGCTGATGAAACATGGCCAAATAATACTGTTATTGACATCACCGATGATCCTACAAATGAGGTAAAGTGAGATGAAGATATCACTATTAAATATGATCATCCCAAGGATCAAGATACATTTGTTGATGCTGCACAAGTAAACATGCTGGGCCAGATGCCATTATTGATTCAAGTAATCAATATAATCTCACAAAAGGAGAAGACCCCCGAGCCTGATGCAAGAACACCCAAAGATAAGGGTAATGATGAGAAGAAAGACACAATAGATGAACAGGTAGTCATTGGTGGAGATCAAAATGTTACAAATATAGATCACACACCAAAAGATGGAGATCAAACAGAAAAAAATGCACAAACGCAAGATACAGATGAAGTGAAAAAAGAGAAAGGTGGACAAGATAAGATAGTTGATACCACTCCTAAGGACACCAAAGGAGATGATGAATTTACACCAAAATTTGATGAGGAGACGTCCACAGAAAACCAAGAGGAAAACCCTAAGAAAAAGGTACAACACCACAGAAGCCTTCCTCTAGTACATCAGACCAAGCAGAAAAATTTTCTGTTGTTTTTCATACAGGTGCAACACAAAAGAAGAGGAAGAAAACCAAGAAGAGTAAGTTGGAGGTCACACTTGATGAAATTGTTGAAATACCAAAGTGTGATCCAACCACATTGGACTATGAATATCTTATAGAATATGGAGAGATATGTCAAAGGAAAGCAATGCAAGAAAAGCTTAGAAAAGAACACAAAGATTCTCTAGTGCTAGAAAATACAAGAGATATCTTACATCAAATAGTTCCTGACATTGATGTTGATCACAATGCCCCCATTCTGGATAAAAATTTCATTCTCACTGAAGTAATCACAACTCAAAAGGTGGATGTAGAAAAGGCCATTGAAGAATGAGAAGAACAAAAGTTCCAATATAAATTGACAGAAAAGATCAGCCAAGAAGTGGCAGAAAATAAGGTAAAGCTTTCAAAATTAACAAATGAATTAGATCCAATCATTACTGAAGCTATTTCCTTAATTCAAAATCTATTCACTTTGAAATTCACTAAGGATAATAGTGATAAGATTGCAAAGATCGATTCTGATCTAAATGCAAGTGTTAAAAGTCTAACCACAGATGGCAATGCAATCAAATTGCATTATGAGAAGATAATTGAAATAAAAAGGTTAAGACAAGAACTTTGGGAAGCATAATCACAATTCAGAGAAGAGGTTACCAAGCTACAGGCTCAAATTTTACTGAACCTCACACTTCAGCAACATCACATAAGTTTAGCAAGACAGCTAATTTCCACCCATGAGAGGTCTGTAGCTGACAGCATCTACGACATGCATGCCAGGATTACACTCGAGCATATGGCTCTTGAGCATCTAAAGGAGAAATGGGAGAAGATGATAGAGGAAATGAAGATCTCTTACTCTCATATTTTTGATAAATTATAGGTATAACCTTTGCCCTTACTATCAATAAAGGGGGAAAATGATATGTACATAGCATATAGTAAAAAGGGGAAAATGATGTATAATACAAAAGGGAGAATGATATGTACAGTACATATAACACAAAGGGAAAAGACAAGGTGAAAAGGAATAAATAGTATAAAGACAAGTGTACATACACATATACTATACTATACCAGCATATGCATAGGGGGAGTCATGAAATGACTAAGTAATATACATGGTGTACATAGTATAAACTTTTTTAGTATTTTGCACATATCCATTTTTTATACTAATGTCAAAGGGGGAGATTGATGACATAATTTTTTCCATTAGTATGTAAAGAGAAGACAATTGTTTGAACCATCGGTTACACTACACCGAAAGACATGTTTCAGTTCAGACCGAAAGTGCTAATTATAGAGAAACCCGATGACCCAAGTTTTACTATATAAACCAAAAGTGAAACCCAAAGATGATACAGAGGAACCCAACAAGAAGGTTATACTATAAACTAAAAGAGCAGAAATAGAAGAACCCAAAAAAGTAAGGGAACCTGACAGACAGTTCAACAAAGGAACATCGAAAGATAGACAAACTGGTTTCAAAGAAACCCGAGCATCAGACACCGAAAGTCAGATATATCTCAAGAAAAGTAGATCAGACTTCCACGTCAGATAAAATAGTTATGCTTTATATATAGAGTTTAGATTTGTTTTAAAATCATTTCTTTAGGGACAAGAAAGATAATTTTAATTTTTTTAATCAATCTAATTGATTAAAAACATGCAAAACTAGGAGATCAAGGTCAAGTTGTAAACCTTTGATCATAAAGTTAATTTTGTTATACGTGAAACTAAAAAGGTCAAATATATTGTATAAATAGATGTGTAATCATTAATTTGAGATGAATGTGAGGATTATTGTAGCCAAGGAGCACATCTATGGATCACACTGAGAGTTTCAAAAAGAAGAACAACAAAAGATGAATTTGGTTATCAAGAACCAAGAATCAAGGCTACCGAGAAACATAGGTATTAATCAATCACATTAGGTGATACATTGTACATGTAATCTTTAATGGATATGTAATCAAAAATTGTAGATTGCATACACTCAGGTCAATGAGTATTTTTGCCTACATTCTAACAAGTGTAGAAAATAGAAGAAATCCTTTCAAAAAAGGTGGATTTAATAATCCTATTGTAAATCTCTTAACTGAGTGCACATTAAATAGTGTTTCTAAATCTCTTAATAGAGTAGACCTTGAATAGTATCCACATAATACTCCTAACAGGGTAGATCATCAGAAGTAATCAAATTGTAAGCCTTAACTGGCCCGTTCCAATCTGCAAACAGTGAAGTTTTTTGTGGGTGCCATCCCCACCACAGTTTTAACCTTCTAACAGGGGTTTTCTACATTACCATATCTTGTGTTATGTGTTATTTCTTTCATGAATGTTTCTATGAATGTCTACATACAATTAAGATTAAGAATTGATATCACATGCATAAAGAAAGAACAACAGATATGATCACTAAAGAAAAGATTTGATTACTTAAGGTTAAAGGTTAATTAACATAAAGTTTTAGAGGTACTGATTCACCCCTCCCCTCTCAGTACATACTTCCCATTATTTCCAAGAAGATGGTTTACTGAGAGGGGGTGAATCAGAAAATATTGAACCTTAATAGTTTAAATCTAAACCTCTGACTCAACCCAGTGATTCAAATAACAGTAGCAACCGAAACTTGTAAACTCTTCACAAACTTGATAAAAGAATATAACATAAGAAAATAACATTCATAGGTATCAAGAATCACATGTAACATCAAATTTAATGAGGAAACCCAATTTGGGAAAAACCTCTATGGGAATTGTCACCCACAAAAAGAAATACTCTTCTGAAGTATGCTCAGTTAAGAGCCAATCTTGTTACAGATTACAATGCACATTTGTTATATGTGACCATGTTAGGGGATTTACCTTAGACCTATTAAGATATTCACCCTGTTAGGAGTGGCCTAGTTAGATGTCTTAAACATTCATCATAGAATGTTTTCTTTCTCAAGGATTACAAAAGGACTTGATAGATCCACTCGGTTAGGATATTTTTTGTTACAAATATTAGTAAGCAACAGTGTACTAATGTGACCTATGATTCTACAACTATACTTTTCTTAATCATATACTTTGTTCACTCTCTGAAAATTACTGGCACCAACAAGTCATCAACTCATTAGTCTCTCCTCTAGACGGGTTATCCAACTCTTTCACTACTCTTCCTGATAGCTCTTCAAATATTTACTTTGCCAACAACTTTGTATAATCATATATACTCATCAATATATAGGCCTTTATTTTTCCTCTTAATCCTATTTATTAGGTTTTCCCTCAATCACACTCAGTCATCTGATCATCTCAAATGAACTGATTCAATGTATTTGCAACACGCTTAGGCGCTTAAAATTCCCTCGTGACTTGCACTTTTTCTTGGAACTCTCAAATTTCTTTTGTCGCTTAATCTACATCACTAATTTTGAACTTGACTTTTCATGACCATAGATCTTGTAACACACTTCATCTTTGTGCTTAGCAACTTCTTCATCTATGTGCCTTTGCATCAAATTAATTTTTCTCCTTGAATTCAAACTATGTTACAACTCTGTTCTATACTTAGTAACTTCAGTGAATATCTTCACTCAGTATCTGACTTCTCTCGGTTACCAACCTCTCTCTCTAACTGACCTTTCTTGGTTTTCAACTTCTCTCGGTGACTGTATTTTCTTTGCTCAACTGACAAACACTTCACTACTTGGTAACTAGGTTGTTCCCTTTACTGACTTGACCTTTCTATTTTACCAACTTAACAGCATCAAATGTTAAGTAAAAAAAATTATACCAATAGTTCCTTATCATTGTCTGATCTTTATTATCTACCCAATTAAGTGCCTCTCTGATTGATATGGCAACTTAATATAAACTAGAAATGAATTTCTTGACGTCAATGAAAAACTAAAAACTGATCTAACCATTCTAGTTTCTCATATTCTTCTGAAACTCAGTCTTCATCACCATTACCATCAGTTGGTTAACAACTAGTAGATACACCAATACAAGATCATCATCCTATATTGTCCAACTTTCTAGATGAATTGATCCTTATAGTACAACCGGCAATAGAAGTCTGGCAGCTATTCTTTGATGGGTCATATAGGAACCATGGTGCAGGATCAGGAATAATACTCATTACTCCGCATAATGATGCAATTCCTAAGTCTTTCAGACTCTAATTTTCATGTAGGAACAAATTAGCTGAGTATGAATCTTTTTTCATTGGATTGAAGACAACTATTTAGTGGAGGATAAAGAACCTGAGAGAATATGGTGATTCCCAACTAGTTATCAATCAAGTCAACAATGATTAAATGACCAAAGATTAAAAAAAACTGATACCATATAGAGAGATGGTGGACAAACTGCGGACTTCTTTTCATTACATTATATTTGAACAGGTTCCAATGGTTTAGAACAAGCAGCAGATGTGATGGCTACTATAGCATCCTTGATCGACATGCTAGGTAACGAAACCAGATTCCAATCTTTGGTAGAACAATTGATGATACCAACATATAAGGCTCCAATAATAGATTCAGTGTGTGTCCTTGTTAGTCCTGAGTCCCCCTGGTACCTTGATGTATATAATTACCTACAAAATAGTACCCTGTCACCCTATCTATTTAGAAACCAAAAGAAGTCCCTTATTTGACAAGCCTCTAGGTACACCCTTCTCGCTAGTACTTTGTATAGAAGAAGTCTAGATGGAACACTTTTACGATGTCTCACTTCTATGGAATCTTAGAGAGCCTTATACAAGATACATGAAGGAATGTGTGGGGCCCATGTAGGTGGAAATAGTTTACCAAAGAAGATTATTAGAATGAGATGCCATTGGCCAAAAGTAGAGACATATGCTAACAAATATGTGCAAAGGTATCGATAATGTCAGATGCATGGAGATCTTATTCACGCACTGGATCAAGACCTCCACCCCATCACTTCACCGTGGCCTTTTTTCAAAATGGGGATTTCACTTAGTGGAGAATATTACACCAACATCCTCTAATGGTCACAAGTGCATAAATGAAGTGATAAAATACTTTACCAAATCGGTGGAAGAAATTCCTCTCACATACATCACTGGTAAACAAATCTCCATGTTTATACTGAATCACATCATCTTTCGATATGGAATCCCTCAAACCATACTCACTGATCATGGTACACCTTTTCAAAATCAAGATGTTGAAGATCTTTGTGAGAATTTCCACATAAATTAGGGTTTTTCTTCATTCTACTATCCCCAAGGAAATGGACAAGTTGAAGCCACTAACAAAACCATGCTAAAGATCTTGAAGAAAATTGTCAATGAATTTGGGCAAGACTAGCATTTGCAGCTCAATCCCACATTATGGGCATACAGAACAAGTGTGAGAACACCTACATGAGCAACTCAATTCTCCTTGGTATATGGATCAGAGGCAGTCCTACCCCTCAAAATTGAAATCCCATCACTCAGAAATCACGGCAGAACATCATATGATATGAAGACTACAGAGTAGCTAGACTAAATAAAATGAAACTATTAGATGAGAGATAATAGAATGCACTGAATCACTTACAAGACTATCATAATTTCCTTAGAAGAAACTATCATAAGAAAGTAAGGCTGCATACCTTTGAGGTAGGAGACCTTGTCCTCATGGAAAATCAGAAGAATCAAGCAGAAAGAGTTAAACCAGGAAAGTTCAAGCCTAATTGGCTAGGACCGTACATCATCATCACATCATGCAATAGTGGG
>MU225069.1:130134-140270 GCA_018584345.1 Thuja plicata
TTAGCCTCCATCTCTCCCACCCCCTTGACCTCCATCCCTCCATCCATCCCTCCCTCCACCTCTCCTACAATCACCACCTCCTCTCTTTCATGATATTCTGATCAAAACCCCAGTAAAAATTTGGGTAATATATGCCAGGACAATTGGCCAGGACTGCAGCCACCAAGCATCAAATTATGGAGTCATTCCTACCCAAATACAAGGTTCAACATCAGTACCACATGGATAAAAAGAGCATAAGAGACTAATCAAGAGATAATATATATAAGAAAGACCATCTAAAGAGTGCAATGTATCAAACAAGGAAAAATTAAATAAAGTAATCTACCTGCACCAATAGTGGTTGACCGCCACGTCCATGGAACAGGTCAAAGACCATCAAACTCAGTCCTCGTAGTATGGATCGGGATCATAGCTCCCCAAATAGTGATATCTTTAGATCTTCGTGCAAAGTAAGCATATGAATCAGTAACATATTGTTGCTCACCAAACTGTTACAACACCCTATCGGTGCTGTGCAAATCTATCATATGAAGGTGCTCAGTGACACGACCAATCAGGAACCTCCTCTGTTGGAAGAAAGGGAAGGTGTGCATCCTCACCATCCCAGACATGAAAGGATCTATATGGTCTCCAGATGAAATAAGGCATCATGTCAAGTTGTTGCCTCCAATACATAAGATGCCCCATATAGGGTTGGACAACGGCTCCATCATACATAAAAACATAAGCTCTACCTACAGGAATATCATGAGCACCAATAGGTCTGCAGACAACTATGCGCTCCCACAGCCAGATCTAAAGCAAGGTCACATTGCATCTAAGTGACTTATCATCCTAGTAAGACATGTAGAACATGTAATAGTACATATGGGCTAGCATATAGGTCCCCCAAGCATAAATAGTATGGTCTCTCACCATACTCTAGAGAACAACACCCCATCCAACAGAGAATCCATGTTTCTTATAGTTGGGACACAAAATCCCACATATCAAGCTACCTAATAGTGTAGTCAACCTGCCTAAACCCATGCCAAATCTAGACTATGGAATATCATAAGGATTAGACATCCCTAACTGATCAGCGAGCAGACCAGACATCTCAGATAAAGAAGCAATGTCAGGTTGTCTGGTGAACTCTACTAGCACACCTTGGATAGGAATCTGGAGAATGTGTTAAACATCCTCAAGAGTGATAGTGCACTCTCCAGAGGGAAGATGAAAGGTGCACATGTTCGAGTGCCACCTCTCGAGAAGAGTAGAGATCATACCCCTATTGGTCATGATCTCAAGAATGTAAGTGATCTAGTATAATCCTAAATACCTAAGGACATCCCTCTATTCATCAGAGATTTGAAAGTGGTATACCAAACCTAGTAGTCTGGACTCTCAGCAGCACAAAACATCGCAAGTAATCTGCAAAATAATAGTACATACAGTAATCGGTACTAGGATCAACAAAATAAATTAGACAGATGCAAAAATACTAAGTATAAAGTACATCAAAGAAATTGCAAAACATAAACAATAATCGTGACACGTTTATAATGATTGTGGCATAAAAATAGCAATTGCAAAACACAAATCACAATTGCGGTAATAAAAGATTTAAATGTGGTACACTTATCAATTGTGAAAGGGAATCAACAATTGTGGCACACACTCATCAATTGTGGCAAAACCACCGACGATTGCAATATAGTTACAAAAAATGCACAAAATCAATTGACTTTAAAAGCATTAATGGCAAGCAATAAATGCACACAAGATAAGAAACTCACTGCACGGCCTGTGCCCTTTGGACGACCAAAGGTACAGACTCAGTCAAACACGTGCATGACCCTTGGAAGGCCCGTTATCACTAAAAACAAGAAAGAAAAGAAAAGAAACTCAGAGGCAAATCTTACCAGAGAATGACGAGCTCTAAAGTGCAAAGTGATAAATGAAAAAGCCCACAAGCTATTTATAAATGATCAACAGAAACCCTAATTCCTCAAGAAGCCCTATTTTATCATCCTGGGCCCTAGAATATTTCACAACTAGTATCAAGAGCGATTATAACTATTTTCAAAAACTATTGAATGTCATGATAATCATTTTGCATTATCAACAAATTGATGCTCTTGTCGCAACTATTCGCTCAAATTTGTTGAGGGGGCATAAATCCACCTGCTATCATCAGGCAAGCTAGGAAGAATCAAAATAGAAGATTCTTTGACACAATGCGACAAGCCATAATGTATCAAAGAGGGTCAAATGTAGACACCCTAAAATAGACATACTTGTGACCTTACATTAAAACACTAATTCTCATCTATTAATTAATAATTTTTTAATCATTAATTAATCATCTATTTCTTCTAAAATCTATTCTCCAAATCATTTAAGTATATCCTCAAAATTAATAAAATAATTAATTTTATTTAATTAATTATCATTAATTAATTAATTAATTAATATTAATTAATTAAATTCAATTTCCTAAAGTTTACATTTAAATATTTAAACTTAATAATTAATTCTTCTAATTAAATTAATTTCATTGAATTAATTTAATTTCACTCAAAAATTCTATTTAAATCAAAATGCAACTCAATTATCTCATATTTGAATACTTTAATTTTAAAAATTATTTAAATAGTCAAATAAATCCTTTCTCTAGTTCAAAAAAGGGAACTCCTGATTAGATCTCTGGGATTGCATAATTTCCTCCACCTTCTCTTCAGTTCAAAAAGGTAACTCATAATCAGCTTTTTAGTTAACTAAACATCCCCTCTTGTCTCCAAGTTGAAGAGGTGGAGTTTACTGGTTGCTTCTCCAGTTCCTTTTGATCTCAACCATTCATTCTCCAATTTATGGGATTGATCTCCTACGTCCAAATCATTTCTATTTTCTATATAATCAACCCTTCTCAACCATTTGAAGGATCCAAGATTTCAAGATTTGTGCAGTCTTACTATGCAGGATTCTTACGAAGCATCAAGCATTCTTGGGATCATATCAATATCATTTTCTCAACAATCCCAAGTCACAGACACTGACAATACCAATAATGAGCACCATTCACACAACGTTTCAGAAGGAGTAGAGAGAAGCAATAGAAGGTTCAAGCATTGTGGTTTGCATTCATTTTTTCCTCTATTTCGCTTGTTATTTTATTGTCCATAGATTTGTTCTTAGCAGTTTTGATTGGTTTCCCCCATTGTAAATCGATGCTAATAACCCTCGTTAATCGAGTGCGCATGATTGGATCTATACAATAATAACCCTATGGATTAGGATGAGGGTAGCAGGAAGTGAAAGGGGGATCTATTGAAGGATAATGTTACCTAGGACAATCTTTCCATCCCGTCTAATAAGTCAGTAGTGAGGAGTTTTAGCAAGACTATTGAATGTATCATTAATGATAATCTACAGCTGAAGAAGGATGTGAGGGAATTTCATATCCACCTCCAAGTTATTGAGGCTATAGGCATGGGAAAAGATAAATCCTTCCCTAAGTGTATGGAGGAGATGACTCAAGCTATTGGGTGTGCAGAAGACATGAAGGACTCCTTAGTGTCCAGATTCCAAACAATTAAGAACAAGACTACCCAGCTAGAAATCTATGGGAAGGATAGAAATATGGATCATAAAATGGTGGCTATGGAGACAAGATTGGCCAAAATGGAGGAAAATTTGAAGAATATGGGAGAATAGAAGCTACAAAATTCTGAAAGCTTCAGCGAATCATGTCAAAATTTTGGTTGGCAAGATAGAGTAGGAGAAGAGTACTCAGGAAATTGATGCTGATAAAGATGGTGTGGATGACACTCCGAGGTCAGAAAAGAGGACAAGATCTAGCACTAAGAAAAAATGTGCCAAGAATTACAAAGATCTTGAGGAGCTAAAATCGGCAGCGGTTAATATGGACCTCATGGTGATTAAAGTGACTAGGATGCTCAAGAATTTCTAGTCATTGGCTCTGGTGTTCTTTGCTCTTGTTTTGTTCTTTCTGTTTTCTATCGGTTTTCTGGTGTTAGGTATGTTAGCTTTTTGTATAGGCTGTGAGCTATTCTTTTATAGTTCTTTTACTATGTCTTCTTGTTGTTTCTATGTGGGTTGTAATGAACTTTTGTAACTCTCTTTTGTAAAGGTTTCGGGTCCTCTAAAACCTACTTTTCTTCTAATCAAAATAGAAATATGGATGCAAAAGATTTTGGCAGTATATGATTGGTGTTGGAGGTGGTTGATAGAAGCATTAGCAAATGCCAATATTGCAAGAGAACATGCACATATCGATGTCCGCAATCATTGTAATAGGTGTGTTGTGGAATGTTGGAGTCTTATGTGAATGTTACAAGGCAAGGGAATTTGTAGAAACCTATATAGGTTAGGATAGTTGGTTATTACGGTTTTAATTATGTTTGGTACAGAATGGACTTGCTACATGTCATGCATGATCAATAGCTATCATCCAACTTGCAAAGTCAATTCCAAATGGAATTTTTGAATTACATATGTTATTGATGGAGCTCTGCAAATGTCAAATCAATTTGGATTGTGTTCAAATTAAAATTATTCATGAAAATGCAAATTTGAAGGGGTAAAGTGATAGGATAATCCATATCGTATTTAATGTAGCTATTGGGGTTTTTTTGGCTATTTTCTTAACACCATCCCTTGGTAATGCATTTGTAGTCAAATTTTTGGCTCTTACACACTATTATAGGCTAGCTCCAAATGATCCATTAAAGTACCAAGCATTTGTAGGTTTAGGAAGAGGTATATCATTTATTCTCATTCAGATTTCAATATGTTTTAACAATTTTCACATGTTTTAAAATACATGGTTGTCATTAAGATGAAACTATGAATATTGTTTAAGTGGTTTCCTTGCATAATTTTGTTTTTCATCATGTCAAGGCTTCTACTTTTGTTGAATCAATACAACAAGAGATCTATAAAAACCATTGATTGTTCATTCCCGTGTTGACACCCAAAAAAAAATAAAGCTTGGTTATGTCTACTAGTTGTTTTAGGGTATCAAATATTGATTTTTTTAATTGTAAATAGAGGGATGTGCTTAGTAATAGTGTAGCAAGGGTGAAATAATATACATATTCCAAAATTGAATATCTCTATGGTTGTCTGCAACAGTTCAAGGGAGTATTCTAATTCCAGTTATGTATTTCCTTTTTCTACATTTACAGACACAAATGGTTTGAGGGTTTGGTGCATGCATGAGAACACCTAATATATTGCCAATGTTTTCTAATAACCATTATTTCAATTCATTTACATTATTTTAGTTCCATCCATAAATTATTAAGTTGTTTATTGTTGAAATGTAATATTTGGCTTCCATATGACTATAAACCTAGTTTTGTTGATGATATGCTAAGTGTATTTTCTGTCTTATTTGTTATGACTATGTTGCCAAATTAAGTAGGCATGAATCTTTATTTTTTCAAGATCAAATATTTCATTTATACTAGTTTTGGGTGTGATTAAGATTGGTGGCAGGGCTAATGCATTGGGTACATGAAATTACCCTATTTTATGCAGGCAAGCCTAGTAGATCTTGAAAATTTTCTATTCTTCTTGGTGGGCAACAAAATTGATGTGGATGGGAAAAACAATAGAGTGGTAAATGTAGTCTTTTGTTGTCTTCTTTTTCTTGACATAGTTGCATATAGTTAGGATAATTTTTTTTAGTAATTTAGGGTATAATTATTCCATTTTACTGTGTTTGATAATTTTGAGAATATTTGCATGGTTTTTGAGAAGAAAGAAAATCAATGGTGTGCATTAAAAGAAACTATGCATTATTTTAAAACTTTGGCTAAAGAAACCCTAAATATAGATGCAACATTTTTAACTTAGCAAAACACACTGTCAAAAATCATTTTGAAGTTGCACAAGTCGTGTAATTTTTCTTTTTCATCTCCTAGAAGTCAAAAACATTTAAATCTCTTTAAGAGTATATATTTTTGGGTAGGTGTTTCAATATGAGATTAAATAACTATTTGAAGATTGTAAAAATGAAGCTCTACGACAATTGCATTTATTTGTAGCATTATTTTTTTTGTTTTCATTTTTCTATTCATTACAAAGTTCATTTAATAATAATTATAGTCACCAGATCTCCTTTTATTAAAAACTGCTTAGTCGATATTTGGCAGGAACTATGCTATAGTGAAGCCTGTATTTAATTATAGGAAAGTGGAGAAAGAAAGAATTAATTATTTAATTAATTAGAAGTGAAGAAAAAGAATTAAATAATAATGAAATATTCAATTATTGTGGAGAAAAGAAATTAATTGAAATTATTTAATTGATGTTGAAGGTAATAATTAATATTATTTAATTGTGAGAAAGGGGGGAGGGGTGATTTTTGAAAGTGACTTAAAATAATAAAGTTAGCTTAATTTAGAAGAAACTTAGTAAAATTGTCATTCGCAGGTGTGAGGACAATTTTCAACATCTACAAGAACTACTTTCAAAGCTATTGCTATCAAGAGCTACTTTCACAACTATAGGAGATTTGCATTTGGACTTAGTAGACATAACATTAGATGATTCATATCCAAGTTCTTGACATTAGTACAAGTTATATTATGGTTTTAAGGGCTCTATTATTCCTTACTCATGTACCCCAAGACCTTTTCCTTTATAGCCCATATGTTTATGTATGGCATCACCCTTAGGATAATATTTTGTCTCTAACTTTGGCTTATGTTCATCATTTTCTTCTATGACTTCTTTATCCATAATTTTTCAATGCTAGAAAGTGGGAGGTCCTTTTGTTTTTGTAGCTTTAGATGTTGGACCCAAAGGTTTTGGTTGACTAAATATATGAAGGGTTAGAGGGAGTTGACCAACATGGAAGGCATACTCACCATATCCCATGTCCTTGGCGTTGATCTCTAGTAAGGTGTATGAAGTGGATGAATCTTTTAGTGTGGTTGGATCAATGTATTTTGAAGAAGATGCTTCATGGTTGGCAAGACATTTTTTTGAAGGACTACTTTCTAATATCTTACAATATTGGAATGGTTGTTGATAACCAAGGATAGTGATTTCAACACCATTATGTATGAGTTTTATGCAGTGATGATAAGTGGATGGAATGTCATTGATAGCATGGATCCATGGACGACCAAGAAGGTTATATGGGAGATCAAGATCTAAGTTTTGGCATATAGTAACAATGGGTCCATCTTGAATGGTAGATTTGTGGCACCTTTAGAATCACGATCGGCTTCATCATAGGTTTTAATAGTGATCTTAAGGTCTACAAGATCATCGGAGTACCCCAATTTTTTTTTACAAGATTTAAGGTACAAATGTTAAGTCCAACTCCACCATCTACAAGGATATGTTTAACCTTGGTCGTATGAATGAAGGCTTTCAATATGAAGGGGTAATTTGAGAGATGGATCAAAAGGTTGATCTCGTGTAGTAAATTTGAGAGGGGGATGAGGAAAATTGTATTTTCATGGCTTAAAATTATTTACATTAATGTTGGTGGGAACATGAAATTCTTGTAATCCTTTTCTAAGTTGTGTCAATGCATGGGAGGTATGAAGTCACTCCAAAATGGATGTGTGGGGAAAAAAATAAAATAATGAAGATTCTTTTATAGTCCATGATAGTGGGAAATCTATATGGGTCTATATATAGTTTATTGTAATATGAGACTGCCTTGTACTCCTTGCGGAAGGCACCTAAGTGTGCTTGCGCTACAAATGAGGTGTACATACCAAATCCCTTTCAAGACCACAAGTTCTCCACTACTAGGCCAACTCAAGTCATATAGATTTTCTTATAGTTTTAGAAAATATCGTAAAAAGATTTTTTTTATAGTCCCCGATACCAGACAAAATTTATATTGGTTTATAGATGTCTTATAGTAATGTGTGACTACCTTGTACTCCTCATGAGAGATACCTAAGTTCTACAAACAAGATCAACCTTTCAATCCATCTCTCAAATTATCCCTTCGAACTTACAAATCTTTTTGTAGTTTTAAGAAGATTTTACTCAATAATCAAAAAGACTGTATTTTCTTACATCATTTTGATCATTACATTTTGATAACATAATTGTTAAAAAAAAATTGAAAATTTAGTTTAACAATAAAATTCTTTAATAAAAGTGTTGTCAAGTGTCGCACATTATATAACAATCAGACTTGTAAATAAATAGATAGATTATACCAACATTGAGCTCCTCCAATAGTGTAAGACGACAATGGCTAAAAATGCGAGGATTTGCACCTTGTTCCCCGCATCCTTCTTCCATTCGTTTGTGCCTTTTTAGCATTGTCAGTGTAGTAGGGTAAAAGCACAATAATTTGTCACCCTTTTACAAAGGAAAAGGACAACAACACCAAAACTGTAAAACTTCAAGGGCATAAAATTCACATTTCTGTTGAGAATTTAAAGATGATGTAAACTGATGAAATGTGTGAAATAGGCTGAATTATATGCCTATAAATTTTTAAAAAAATATTGAACCAAAATTAATATGTTTTTTGAAATTTTAAGGTCTATTTTTCATTTCGTGAAAAATACTGTAAATCAGGGAGTTTACTTCCCGCCAAATCATTATAAGTAAAACATTAGTTTTTCCTCCAATTTCAGAATATGTTTCAAATGACATGTATAGCTACTCCCAAAAAAAAAAAAAAGTTTTTTCGATGTATACTTTGCCCGTTATAAGTATTCAAAGTCGAACTTAGTTGAAATCAACCGTTTTTGTCTCCCGCCATTTTTCCCCTATCAAAACTATACCAAAAACCAAATAAATTACATATTATTGAACAGGACTCTCCTCTCTAGTGTTATCTATGATTTTAAAAAAAATTTGAATTGATTTAGTATTTTTTTATATTATCTGAATCAACGACTTCCAAAATCTTTAATAACCTACATGCAGTTTTTAACAAATTTGTTCAATGTTATGTAGTCAAAACAATATAAAAATTATATGTCAAGAATCATAGTTCTGATATCTACAAAAGGGTACTTTTAGTTTTTTTACATTGTTTAGTTTCAATAGAGAAAAAACCAATAGAAGTGCCAACTTTCTGATTTGGTGTGTTTTTGGAGGTTTAGTTGCCAACATGGCATGCCAAATAGGATGACTCGGCCGAGTATAACTACTCGGCTGAGGGTAACTTGACTGAGTCTAGCTAAGTGGTCGGCCACCTACGAGTGGTCGTGTGAGTGACCCACCCTTTCAATTTGAAAGGTATATATAAAAGTTGTTTAAAAATATATATATATCAATTGCGAATTTAAATACTTATTTCAGAATGTATAAAGTTTTTTGAGGAAGTGAAGAAGACATTTTGTGACTGGAGGAAGCCAAGAAGGATTCTGAAATTAAAATAAATTTTTTTCTTCTATTTGAGCAATGGGAAATAAAAGTACTAGAACAAGGAAATATGATCGTAAAAGAAATGACCAAATGAAAGGTCATACGAAACTTACCGAAGAGCAACCGGTCAATGTTGAAGAAGAACCTATCTATGTTGAAGAAGGTGCAACTCAACTAGGGGAGGATATTAGTAGTAGTCGACATATGCGTATTTATCCTACAATGCAAAATTTGATGGAGATGAATGAGGATTCACTTTTCAGTCAAATTGCACCGAAGCACCTGATATCTGACAGCACTATTAAATTTCATGTCAAAAACATTTGGAAAGAATATTTTGAGGATAAAACTTTGGTGGGAAAAGCACAATTGTTTGCAAAGTTATTCCGGAAAAGAGAAATGACTCCAGTTTTGGAGTTGTTAGGTGTTGATAATAGGAAAATTGGACAAGGAGGTCAAGTAAAAGAAACAATAATTAAAAATTTGCAAGATGCATTGAACGTTGCTAACAGGACAAATCATGGAGGATCTGATTCAAATACTGCTAGAAGAGCATTGATGACTATGATTACCAGTAAGAGATTGATACGCAGAAATCAAGTTCGAGCAGTTTCTGATTTACTCAACGTATCTCAAAGAACTGTTCAAAGATATATTAGGAAGAGAAATATGTTGGATATGAACATTGAAAAGAATTGGGTACAGATTTGTAGAGTTCCTCGAATAGACAAAATTTTTGAACATGTAAGAAGTCAAGTCATTGAATTTTG
>MU225069.1:141672-151886 GCA_018584345.1 Thuja plicata
GTAATATCTAGAGTCTATAAAAAGTGCACTCACTGCAAGTGGGCACATACATGTGTACATTCAGTACAGGAAATCAATTTAAATATACATGTACATGTGTTGAAAAAGAACATGTTTTTAAATTAAAGAATTAAAAAATATCTAGATCTACATACATATTTAAATTTTAAACAAATTAAATTTACATCTTCAACATGAAACATTTTTTTAAACAAAAGTTCATAAATTTTAAACAATGAAAATTGCACACATGTACATGTAAATTAACATAAGTATCTGTACATAATATATATGTATGTCCATCTGAACAAAAATATTCATGACATCCCCTTAAGCACTAATACATCAAAAAAAGATTCCGCATGTACATAACTTTTAAGTGATTTTAAGATTTTAATATATAAAAATTGATTTATGTAACCTAGTACGTAAAACTTCTAGGGTTTTGTTATCTACTAATATTGAAAATTGAGTACGTAATGAAAATGTCTAGAATGATCAAGTTGTGACAAAGATTTTTGGCACGTTCTCAAGTAATAAATATAGTCATATATATCTTAAATTAATTCCCTACATAATCTCAAATGATACATAGTTATGTTTTTAGTTTACGTTTTGGTTAAATTATATGATTTTACCTGTTTTTAAGTTTACGTATAAATATTTCAGAATTTTAGATTTAGGTTTGCATTTATGTTTCAAAATTTTGGATTTGGGTTTGCGTTTATGTTTCAGAATTTTGTATTTGGGTTTGCGTTTATGTTTCAAAATTTTGGGTAAATTATGTGTAAATTTGAGTTTGCGTTTAAGTTTGGGTTTGCGTTTAAATGTTTTTAAATAACATCAATTATATTCAACCTAAAAAAATTCATTTCTAGAAAATGAAGAAAAAAACAATTATATTATAATGCTAGATAAAAAGAAATTCATTTTACATATATTCATAAATACAGTAAAACATTTAAAAAAACAAAAAAAAGGGACCTACCTCAAACTCCGCCGAGTTTTCTTCTTCACCTCCACACGCTGAGTCTTAGCCCCTCAAAGTGCAAATGAGGGGCTAGCGGGTTGTTTTAGGGTTTTTAAAATGATTCATATACTCAGTCGAGTATAACTCGGCCGAGAGGTACTTGGCCGAGAGTCCCAGGCCACGTAGGTGCCACTCAGCGCCGCGTGGCGCCCACATAAACTCGGTCGTGTAGGACTCGACCGAGTATAATGTGAATGAGTGCCCCGAATTGTCCTTAGGGGTGACAGATTATTGTGCTTTTACCTAGTACCGTCTGCCACTAACAATGAATAAAGTTAGATTTTTTTTAAAAAATTTATTCTTAACCAATACAATTTAGGAGTATTAACATAAGTTTTATTATTAATGACTACTTTTTTTAATTTTTATTTATATTTATATATATTATATATAAAAGTTATTAAAGTATTATTATTTTATATTATTATTTTATAATTATATAATTAATTTATATTATTATATTTATAATTAATAATTGTAAATTAAAAATTAATTTTTTTTTAAAGTTTAGTTTTTTCAATATAAATGGATTTTTATTTTAGATTTAATTATTAAATTGTTTTTCTTACAATTTTAAAACTTAAATTTATAGATTCATTTGATGTTGATTGTGGATATTGTACAATGAATATCTATCATGACATTTAAATTTGACAAATTGATATCAAAATAGTATTTCTTATTGTAAACCTGGCTTTGTTTATTCATATGATATTTTGTAGAATTATGAATTTAGTTCATATTTTTAGTAGCAAATATGTAACTAGGCAATCAAACCTAAAAACATTCATGTACAAATTAAAATAATAAAAAGTTAATCCCCTTTTATTTATAAATATAAAATATTAAAATTTAAATTGACATAATAAAAAAAGATGTGTATTTATATTTGAACTTGAACAAATAAGCTTTTGCATTCAAAATAATATAAAATAAATGAAAGAAAACAAGCATATATTAGTTTTAATGTTACATAGAACTTTCAATATAGAAATTCCAAACATACCTTCAACATGAACAAAAGACCAATAGTTTATTTAAAAATAAAAAATAAATTGACCAAATAATGAAATGAAAAGAAAGTAAACCTTACCACTCAAATAACCAAATTTGCAGAAGATAAAATGAAATTAATCTTATAAAAAAATGAGGTTAAAAATACTGAGAAGATATAAATATCTACATAACTCTAAATACTTAAATCTACAAACATCTATTTAAAAATAGAATATAAATAATATAAGATATGTATGCTTTTTTCATGTGAATATTTCAAATAAAAATAAATGATTAAATATAAAATAAAAATTCATTTATATTAAAAAATTGCACAAAAAAATTAATTTTTAACTTATAATTATTAATTATAAATATTATAATGTAATTATTTAATAATTTAAATCAATTATATAATAATAAAATAACAATATAAATTAATAATACTTTGATAACTTTTATAGTTGAAATCGAGCAAGCAAAAATGCGAATATACCAAAGTATGTGAAGGCAGATGTTTAAACAAAAAAACCTAGGGCAAAGCACGCAAACAAAGGAAAGTGCGGGGCCTGTAGGGAAGGAATTCCCAGCCCTAGCTGCAAATTTGACGCCCACTTATGACTCAGAATTACAGGGGTTGTTTTCTGGGTATTGTTTCAACTATTATCTTTATGGGCACAAAGCAAAGGAATGCAAGAAACCTTATTTGCGTTCTGGTAGGCCTTCGTATGATCATTTAAAGGGTTTCATTAAAAAATAGAAGGAGAAAAGCTTATATGAAGCTAAGATTGATGGAAGTGTACCGATAACCAGAAACAAGGTTGATGGGGCAAAGGAATCGTGTTTCTATCCAGAGGCTTTGACCCTCAATGGAATTTTGGATAGAAATAAGATTTTGGTCCCTAAAATCTTCACGGTGCAAAACCTAGATCGACAAATAGATTTTTATTCAAGAACAAAGTATGCATCAATGAACAAAGCTTTCCCCGAGACCGCCAAAGCCCTGAAATCTAGGATATCTCCGGTGAAAAACTCCTATGAACCCCATCCTGCATTGGGGGAAGGCAGATTGATAGCGGCTTAGGTGTCTCCCAGGGACGTGAAGGCAAACAAGGCTGAATGGCAAATGGTAAAGAGGAGGAATATGGTAAGATCTCTTCCAGCAAAATACTGTTCTAATAAAATTGTGTTAAAGAATTCTTTTGCACTGTTGGATAAAGATCAAAACCTTCTTTAAAATGGCTTATATTCACCCCCGCATAAGAGGAATAGGGTTTTGGAAGGGAAAGATGTATCATGGGAAAAGCCGCATCTAGTTTGTGACCAGTCACAAATAGATGCAAAAATATTTCCCCTTTCCCTTGGCAAAACCCTAGGTCCTCCATCGGGAAAATCATATAAGCTGGATAAAGTACCGGTATCTAGTTCTATGATACATCGGGTAAAGAGCATGGAAGAGGGTATTAAGCATGAACATGATTTTATGCTTAAGGCAACCAACGCCTACATTCCACCACATCGAAGGAGGAATGGTAAGAAACATTTGCAAAAGTTACTCCCAAATACGGGTAATCCTAACAGAGATATAATTCCATCTCTGAATAGGCATTCCAAGGAAATCTACTCACCTCCTCATAGGCGTAGCTGTAATTATTATAAGGAGCAATCCAAAGCAAGTGGAAATTTTGGGCAGAGGCATTATATGATATCATTAGATAATAAATGTATTTTGCAAAAACAAAGATCTTGTGCAGAAACAGGTGTTATTTGTAGGTGGAATGGAGTAGGGGCATCCATCCTCGACATTGCAGATTGGCTGTTACTCCAACTACCCACAGAGGTAAGTATAACAATCCTTATTGATAAGTTCATATTTATAGATTGCAAATGCAGTAACCTTAAAAGCAGTATTATAAAAGAAGGTTATCTAAAGTTTAGAGAAATTTCTTTTTCTGTCTTTAATTGGGCTCGCCTTTTCAACCCAACCAATCTTGGAGATTTCATGGTTGAAAAAGTCATCATGCTCAGAAACCTACCAATGGAACTAATTAATTCATAAAGTGTTAGCTTGATAGGCAATAGGATTGTAAAATTCGTAAGAACAGCTGATACCAAACATAATCAAATAGAGAAAATCATTATTGTTAGGATGAACTATCATCAAAAATTTATTCCCCATTTGTAGTTATGTTTTAATTCCAACTCTATAATTATCAATCTAATGGTTTTGGAAGAATAAATTGAAACCTATTATGTAGCTAGTAAGTATGCTTCAGGACCTCACCCGGATAACAAAGGCGCCTTTCCTTGCACTCACAAGGGCTTAAATGTGAAGGTAAATTTCCATAATGATAAGGGGGGTTTCTTTCTTTTGAACACAGGGGAGAAGAGTCCAGGTGGACCCTCTCTTCCCCAAGATGAAACAACCTTCCAAAGTTCACCACAAGAAGCATTTTTAATACAGAAGTTTCCCCTCCAATGGGAAATTGGGAAGCATCACCTAATAGTAACAAAGGGCATCTAGGCCCGAAATCTGAACCTGAAAAGGATAATCAGATCTATAACATTCATGCCAGTCTTATTAAGGAAAACATGGCCGATCATGCAGAACTAGATAAGAATAATGAATATTGTCTTCATAATGAAGAGAATACTGAAATTAGAGTTAATATCACACAGACTTTGGATGTATCTGTGAATGACCACCATAAAAATCAGAATGTGAAATCAGGTAGTCTAATAATATCAGATAAAGAAGATATTGAAGAGAAATGCAATATGGAAGTTAAGATAATTACCGAATATTTAGGAGAAACATTAACAGATGAACTTATGGATATGTTTATGGACGAAATCTGTGATATAGAAGAACTAAATTTTCAAAAAGAACTCTTGATAAAAATGATTAAGAATTGTAGTAAAGATGAAGAAGAGAAAGAGGAATCTATGATGAATTAGCAAAAATCAACTGAACCTATTCTCTCAGTCCCCATAGAATTGGAAGTCCTTAATAAAGATTTTCCTAGTAATCTTGATAATATTATAGAAGCATTTGGACAAGACATCATAAATCAAGAAGACGCCATCCTTAATTTTAAAGAAGACCATATGAATACAATACAAACTGAAATTAGAGAGAAATTTCCTTTTAGCAATGAGGTCTTAGAGCTTAATAATGATATTGTTAAGGGCCTATTTGGTATAACAAATAAGGATAGAAAACTGGGAATTGCTATGAATAAGGAAGGATTAAGCTGCCCTAACATTATGAAGACTAAAAAGAAACGAGGCAGAAAATCCACTTTTGAACTAAGGACCATAGCTGGTAATGCGGGTAATCAACAAAAATTAACTGATATTATGAACATTGGGAAGGGGAAGTGCCTTCCCAAGGAACAATGAAAGTCACCTCATGGAATGTTAGGGGCTTAAACGCCCCTAACAAACAGAGACTTATAAAAAGATACCTTAGAAATTTTGAATTTGAAATCATCATAGTACAAGAAACTAAACTTAGTAAGGAGGATAGTGTCAAATTCAGTAGAAAATTAGGTATATGGCAATCTGAATTTGTAATGTCTAAAGGTGCCTCAGGAGGTCTTGTTGTTCTATGGGACCCAGGGAAAGTATCAGCGCAATTAGTGTCCAAAAACAGCAATTGGATGGTATTAAGGATCACCAGCCTCAAGTCTGATTTAAAATTTAAAATAATTAATGTCTATGGACCTGTGTAGAACGAAGAAAAAAAAAAGTTTGGCAGGAAATACATCACTTTCTTGAATCTAATAAAGACGAATTACATATTCTAGGAGGTGATTTTAATGCCATACTAGATATCAAAGAAAAATATGGAGGATCTCATTATTTATCACAAGCTCAGAAAGACTTCAATCAATGGGTTATGGAAAATCAGCTAATAAATATAAACACTAACAATGGTGTATTTACTTGGAACAATAGAAGATCAGGTTTCAGTCTTATAGCAGAAAAATTAGATAGATTTTTTATTAATGGTGACTTGGAAAAATGCAATCATCTATTCAGTGCTGAAATCCTTCCAGAAGCAGGATCAGACCACTTCCCAATTAGGTTATCTATAACAGAAAGCTGCAAACCAGCTAGGAATCCTTTTAAATTCGAATTCATGTGGTTCCAAGATCAGGAATTTATTAGCCTCCTGGAACAATGGTGGAATCAAATTTTGGTAGAAGGGTCTAGAATGTACTGTTTGGTGGCTAAACTTAAAATTATTAAAAATAAAGTCTTAGAGTGGAATAAAAATAAATTTAATAATATTTTTGAAGACAAAATCCAAATTGAAAAAGAATTAGAAGATCTCAACAACCTAGTAATAGCACAAGGTATGAATGAATCTAGTTACATAAAACAAAAAAGAGCTTATGTCTAAACATAATACGATTTTATTAAAAGAAGAGATTTTCTGGAAACAAAAATCCAGAGAATCATGGCTAAGAGAAGGAGACAGCAATACCAAATTTTTTCATAAATCCACCAACTTAAAAAGAAATATAAATAGAATTACAAAAATTAAAGATGAAAAGGGTCAACTCTTAGAGGACCCAAGTCACATTTCAGCACTCTTCACACAATTTTATCATTCCCTTCTAAATAATACAGAAGTTGTTAACCTCGAAGCACAAAATGAAATGATAAATGCTATCCCAAAAATAATCTCGGATGTTGATAATAAGATGATGAATAGCAAATTCACTCTAGATGAAGTTAAAACAGCAGTTTTTCAACTCCACCCAGATAAAGCACCTGGTCCAGATGGTTTTCAGGCAAGTTTTTTTCAAAAAAGTTGGCACTTTATGGGAACATAGATTTGGCAAGCAGTAGAGGCTACTAGAAACTCTGGCTCTATACTTACGAAAATAAATAATACCTTCTTTACACTCATTCCTAAGAAAAATGAATGTATGGAGCCAGGGAACTTTTGACCTATATCTCTCTGTAACACTATCTACAAGATTTTATCAAAATGTTTGGCTAATAGACTCAAAACTCTTCTCCCCATTATCATCTCAGAAGAGCAGACAGGTTTTGTAGCCAATCGATCAATTCTAGATGGAATTATTATTGCCCAAGAATTGGTTCACACTACCCAAATAACTAAGGAACCGAGTATGTTGATTAAAATTGACATACAAAAAGCATATGACAAAGTAGATTGGAGATTCCTTTGCAAATGCTTGGAAGCATTTGGCTTTTCCAAACAATGGATTAACCTCATTTTCAATTGCATTTCCTCTCCAAAAATCTCCATTCTTATCAATGGAACCCCGGAAGGTTTTTTTGGTATCACTAGAGGCATCAGACAAGGAGACCCTTTATCTCCTTTCCTTTATGTTATTATGACAGAAGCTTTAGGCAGATCTATGACTAAGAAACAGATAGAAGGTAAAATCATAGGCCTTAAAGCAGCAGAAAATATCCCAAATATAACTCATCAACAATTTGTTGATGATACGATTCTTCCTGGCTTAGCTAGCGGTCAAGAAGCCAAAGCCTATAAAGAAATCCTAAACTTATATATGAAGGCCTCCGGCCAACAAGTTAATCCTAAAAAGTCAGAGATTTACTTTATCAATACCACTTCGAGTATGGAAAAGGAAATTTGTAACATTCTCGGATATAACTTGGGCAAATTCCCCTGTAAGTATCTGGGTATAGACCTTGATAAAGGTGTACTTACTTCTAAACTTTAGCAACAAGTGCTCACAAAGGTCCAAAACAAAAAAGGGTCATGGAAAGGAAGATGTCTAACAAAAGTAGGGAGAACCACAATGATCAAATCAGTACTGACAGCCATCCCCACGTATCACATGTCTATTCTTCCCCTCCCAGTAAACATCAAGAATAAAATAGATAAAGTCCTCAGAGATTTTTATTGGCAAGGCCCAGGAGAAGATAAAAAATTAGCGCTCATTAAATGGGATAATCTATGTAAACCTATCTCCAAGGGTGGTCTAGGAATAAAAAATCTTTTATGGCAGAACAAAGCATTAGGGGCTAAACTTTTATGGAGATTGTACAAGGAATCAAAGAGTAAATAGGCTTCAATTTTATTACACAAGTATATCCTGAATGCAGATCCTATTAATATCTTTAGGGCACACTCCCATGTTCAGGGCTCCCGTATTTGGAATTTTATAAAAGATTCTAGAGAGATCATCAACAAATTTCTTACTTGGGATGTGGGTAAAGGGGATAAGGCCCTGTTTTGGGATGATTCCTGGGCTGGCCTTTCCCCTCTAAATAAGATGGGATTCACACATAACTTTATTAAAGAATGTAAAGAAACAATAGGCCTCTATTTAAAAGATTATATATGTATCAAAGATGTAATTACTTGGATCTCAGTTGATGGGTTTTCCTCAATTAATCAAGAGAGGCAGAAACTCTTGGATATCCTCAAGGATAGGGAAATTTCAGACACTAACAGAACAGATAATCTAATTTGGGCAGGCTCGAATAATGGAGAATATTCAGTTAGAGATGGGTATAAAACCACAGTTCTTGAACAAAACATGGGAAATATAGATATTCCCCTGAATTTATGCTGGAACAAAGCATGTCTCCCTAAGGCTGGTATATTTCTTTGGGCAGCTCTTCAAAATAAAATTTTAACATCTGAAAGGCTCAAAGTGTTGGGGTTTGAAGGACCATCTAGATGTCCACTATGTGAGAATCATATAGAGGATGTTAATCACCTTCTACTTAATTGTTCCTACACTCAAAATTGTTGGCATTGGTTATAACAGTGCCTGGATTGGAAATCTGCACTTCCATCCGATTTGATAGGACATCTTAAAGCATGGCCAACTCTTTACAAGGATAATTTATATAAAGATATTTGGACAATCTCACCATCTATTCTAGCCTGGGAAATATGAAAAGAGCGGAATAGAAGGATTTTTACTAATAAAAAGTTAGAATGGAAGACTATCATTAATAAAATAGAAGCATCAATCACCGAAATTATAAACAGTAAATTACGAGAACAAATAAGTTATGAGGATTCCTTTAAAAGTTGGGACAACAGGATTAGACTTAAATGGTCTAAACTAGACATCCTGCCATTATATGGTAAAGGAGGCCTAAAAACAAAAGCGGACAGGTCTACGTGTAAATGGTCACCTCCTAAGGAGGGTTGGTATAAATTAAATTTTGATGGGGCTTCAAGAGGCAATCCCGAAATTGCGGGTATAGGAGGGATTATCAGAAACTGGAAAGAAGAAAATATCACTAAATTTGCCCACCCCATTAAACCCACAACAAACAACATGGCAGAATGTAAAGCATCCCTCAAGGCCTTAAATTTTGTAAGAAACTCAAAATATCCAAAGTAATCATCGAAGGGGACTCACAAATAATTATTAATGGTATAAGAACTAAAAAGACACCTAACTGGACACTTAACTCAAAAATCAAAGAAATCAATCAAATTTTGGATACCATACCCAAGTACGAAGTCAAACATACGTACACGGAAGGTAATACAGAAGCAGATAAGTTAGCAAATCTAGGAGCTAATGGAGCTTCAAATATGGGTTAATAAATTAGATTTAGCAGAATGATTAATTCTAGGATCCAGTCAAGTAGGCTTGCAATTATATTTCATGATAACCTTTCTTTCTTTTGGCCTAGTATAGAATTATGCATCATAAAGTTAAGGATGTAATAATAATCCTCCTAAATAATTATAACTTTTGAATAGAGTTGTAAGGATGCACTATAGGATGAAAGGCAGCCTTAAAGCTATATGACTTATTATGTAGCAAGACATTAATAAAGTTAGCAGGTAATGGTTATTTCGGAGAAACATTGAGGACAATTTCATTAGAAATAAACTTAACAATTGACAGATGTTTTTTACTAAGTAACACTAAGCATCGTGAATGGTGATGTTCCATTTCCCTATATCTTTATCAGTAAGCTTCTCAAACAATATTTGGAAATCAGCAAAGGATACAGTAAGTATGGCATACTTACATATAAGGTCAGGTTCATATGGTTTCTTTTTAGTAAACCCTGTGGAAGAAAGATTGAGCTTCAGCCACTCTCATGGTTAGTATTTTGAACAATACACTCAATAGAGATTAGAATATGGGTTTATATTAAGATTATTATGCATCGCCAAGTATGATCTTCTGCATATTATTGT